>JAUTDX010003788.1:0-56413 GCA_030844895.1 Ambrosia x helenae | reverse complement strand
ACAAATTAGTGCTTGGGTAATTTAGGGCTTCAGTAATGTTTTTTTTATTGTCTAACTTGAAGTTCATTTGTTACATTTGCTGGTTGAACTTTCCGATTATTGTAAGCAGTCATTCGGTAGAAAGCTTTATATCTGAGGGTGAACGTGACCCATTATTTGTGTCAAGCTTTTTTGGTTTTTAGTACATTTATTTTTTACTTTTGTAATTTTCAGATGGTATCTGTTGAAGATGATGATCTTGCTGGATTGGAAGATGTAAGTTCTGATGCTGATGATAATTATGAAGCAGAATTATCTGATGGGGAGAATTCAGGTGGATTAGCACCCACGAGAAAGCCTTACAAGAAGAAAACTCGTGGTAAATATTTCAGTTATATATTATTATTTTATAACTTGTATATCTTTTATAAGTTTAAAGCATGTTGTGATGTTTGCTTTTTCTGATTTGTTCTACAGTTGATAATGCTGAGCTACTTCCTCTTATGGAAGGTGAAGGAGAGCCTTTAGAGTACTCGGATTTAATCAAAGTCAACGAGCCCAGTTTGTTCAAATTTTGATGAGGTCTAGTCTTGTATTTACTATTTATCTTGTTAAAATACAAAAAATATATTTAGGGGCCATTTCATGCAAGCGCATGTAACAGAGTATCTACTGATCCAAAACACTAAAAATATTGTGTTATCCATTCCATAGTTACATAGTAAATAAAATCAGTTTATTATAATAATTTGGTTTAGGAAGACAAAGTTGTTACTGTGGATCATCTCAGCCCATAACTTTTGTTTATAAAGTGAATGTAGTTATAAGTAACTGATTTGATTTTTCTTTTAATTATGAGGTGTGAATTGGGTGACCTAAATATGATGTTTTTAGTTTGTTGAAAGGGCAAATATGAAATTATGAATTTCATAGTGTGGTGGCGTTGATAGCCAAAAGACAAAGGGGTACATGCACCGATCGGGTTTCTCCCGATTGCTAAGTGTTTTGTGCCTTATGTCCAAGGCTTGATACCAAACCACATCGAGCCGGGGGTCTCACTGGAAGCAGCCTCTCTATTCTTAGGGATAGAGGTAAGGCTGTCTACATCTTACCCTCCTCAGACCCTGCCTTAGCTTTGCTATAGGTGGGATAAACTGAGTATGATGATGATGATGATGATGATGATGATAGAAGGATAAATTATTCGACTTATCTGCAATATATAAACTATATTGCAGATTTGGGGTTGGAGACTTTGATTGGGCCGAGTTTACTTCACGATTGAAGCAGAAGAGTTATGAAGAAATTAAAACTGTGAGTCAGAATTCTTTTACTATTTTCATTAACACAAAATATATTATTATTCTAATATTTAAATTCATTTGTTAAATGTTGTGTTTCCCTAAAATTGTAATAAAAATAAAATCTGTTCTAATTGTGAATGCATTAGAGTAATTAAATATTCTGTGACCATGAACCTACAAAAACCCATCTCAATATGAGATTCGAAACCAGGAGATATTATTGTCAGTTCACTGTGATGTTTGTCTTTGATTTCCCATATTAAGTTTTTCTTCATTCTTGTGTATCTTATTTAACAAATTTTATATTGTCCTTTAGATAGTGACATTTAGGGGAATTATGATGATAAACGGAATAAGAAAACATTTTAGAATGTTAATGATTGATAAAATATTGAATATTGATGAGAATCCATCTGATTAATAATTTTGTGGAGATATTGAAAAATGTTTTTTTTGGGTTTATTAATGAATACCTTCAGTTATGGAACTCTCTTCTTGTCACACATTTCAGAAGATATTACAGATGCTGCAACTTTTTCAGGTGACTTTTTTCTCTTATCAAACTCTTTTTATTGTGGAATAAATCATTTCTAATATATTTATTTGTTTATTAATACAGATGGTGTTCCAAAGGAAGGGCTAAGAATAGAGGATGTACTTGTCAGGATTGCAGTCTTGCTTCTTATAAGAGATAAAGTAAGTGCCAGCCTTCAAATTAAAACTGCCTTTTGATTTTGCGTCGTTTGTGTAATTATCTTTTCTAATTTTATTATCTTGATTTTTTAG
Source organism: Ambrosia x helenae (assembly GCA_030844895.1). Classification (NCBI taxonomy): domain Eukaryota; kingdom Viridiplantae; phylum Streptophyta; class Magnoliopsida; order Asterales; family Asteraceae; genus Ambrosia; species Ambrosia x helenae. The sequence goes on along the minus strand of JAUTDX010003788.1, from coordinate 54,344 downwards.
GTGAAAAATTCTCCAGAAAATCAATCTGCTCCACTTTTTACAGATGACATAATATATCGCTATCCAGGATTAAGGGGTTTAAAATTCTGGAAGGAAGAACATGACCGCACCCTATCCGTGCTGTGCTGAAGTAAAACTTTCTTAATATATACAACAAATAAGTTATATAATATGTCATTATTAGAATACATGTAGTTACTTTCTTTTGTCTTTTTATATAGGCATGGTTATGGAAGATGGCAAGCTATTGTTGATGACAAGGATTTAAGGATTCAGGAAATCATCTGTCAGGAATTGCATCTCCCCAGCACAAATCTGGGTGTTCCGGGAGCTTCTCAGCCTCAGTTTCCTGCCCTGCTGGCGGCAGTCTTGACGGTCAACCAGCGGCTTCTGGTGGTCAGCAACAAGATTCTGCAGCTTCAAATAATGCATTATATCACTTTAGAGAAATGCAGAGAAGAGTGGTTGAGTTTGTAAAAAAACGTGTCATACTACTTGAAAAAGGACTTAATGCTGAATACCAGAAAGAATACTTTGTAAGTTTTTTTTTAACATTTTTATTGTATAATTTTTATATATGCAATTTTAGTTAAAAATAATCAGGTAGAAATTTTACCTTCTTAAATAGTAATGAAACTAACATTATGCTCCAAGTATGCAATCACGAATCATCTTTTCAAAAAGTTATATTTTATCTTTTTCATTAATGTGGCAATAGTATGTTTTATCTCTAGCAGGTTAAAGGTGTAAAATCAATAAATTATTTCAAAATTAATGCATAAACCATTTCCAAAAGGTTGCGTTTTTTATTTCAACAATATAATTATTTAATCATATTTGGCATACTAATTATTTATAAAAAAAGTGGGTAAAAAATGTTTCGTGTCAACCCAACTTGTTTTGACACACGAAGCTTATTTTTCAGTTTAATTCCTTGAACCTATTGATCAAGTGTTTACTGTTTTTTTTACAAGTTACATATAAACTTTTTGCTAATTATAAATACATGTATACAGGGTGATGTAAAACCCAACGAGATTCGAAGTAATGACATGGAGACTGAACAAAAGGTTGTAGACAGACCACCTACCGCAAGCCAAAATGAAAACCTGACCCAGATGATTGGTCAATTGCCTAAACTTGAACTTATTTGTAAGTATCTAAATATAGTAGTTTGAGATAAATTGATGGTCCAGCAGCTGCTTGTGATAATAAACCAGATTGTGACCTACTTGTGTCTTTGTACAGCTGCAGAAGAAATATCAGCAGCTGCTTGTGATGATAAACCAGATTGTTTGGCAATGGCTCGCCGTTATAACGATGGTAACTATTAGGGAACTGAATTTACACATATGAGATTCCTACATTTCTTCTTCATGCTAAAGCAATTGTCAAATATTCAAAGACATTGACTTCTTCAGGTCAAATATCTTTTTTTCAGTCCTAGACTTTGTTACTATTTATTATTAAAGCTTTGGTGTTACCATCATGTTCTTTTTCCAAAATATACAACAATTTGGGTTAATAGATAGGTTAGATAAACATGTGGTTTAAGCTAACCAAGTCATATCCTATATAACCTGATCAAAGTTGTGATTAAGGTTAAGAAAGGAGTAATCAGTTTTGAGTTATTTTCTGATTAACAAGATTGAGAGTTATTCAATTTTAATTCTTTTCTAGTTTTCTTCAACTTTTGTATTTGGTTTGATTGTCGATTGGGACTTGAGTAACAAGTTGAACAATTTAACAAACGACGTGAAAATGGGTGAACTTAGATTATATTTTATATTTTTGTTGTTATATACAAAATTTGCATATTGTTTAATGATAGCTTTCTGTCATCATATTTAATATCTTGTGGAATTAATTTAAACAAGTTATTTGCAGATGTGCAAGATAATTGAGGAAAATGCTGTTGAATCAGTAGAAACATATATGGCTAACAAACCTGCAAGTTACAAGCTGAAAAAGAACCTTCAACCACTAGAATCAATACATCAAGAAATCATCAAAATCATCCCACACGTAACTGAAAACGAGAAGAGCAATGGTGAGGTGGCAAGTTCAAGTCCACATCAGCATGAAGCGGGTCCAGTCAACGGGACTGCAAATGCTGATGTGGCAATGGAAGATGCGCTGCCTGATGCCGATGGTCAAGATAAGTCAAACCAGGAAACACAAGGGTCTGGTGTCATTGTTTTGGAGTAGACATCAAACATCCTAATTGTTGACCTTTTATTATACAAAAAGAGGGGTTAGATGTTTGTGCAATGATTATAGTTTACTAATCAAGGTTTCCTAAGGTGAAACCAATGTTGTTATTTTGATAGTTGACTTGTTTTCTGACCATAGGAACTATTAACATTTTTAGGATCTATTATTGTTATATTGAAGGTTATTATTATAAACTTACACGTCTCAAGTTGAGGTTTAGCTTTTGCTTTTTCTTTTAGGTTCAGTATTTTGAAAGTAGTGTATAATTGAACTATGTTATTCAAGTTTTAACTTCTGTTAATGGACCTAGAGTTAATTCATAAAAGTATAATTCCTAGAGTTAATTCATAAACAGATCTGACCAACTATTAAAAAGTTAATGGAGTGTAAATTAAGCAAGTGTTGGTGATATGATCACAATGTTATTTTATTGTTTCTGGGGTAGTTGATTTTCAAATTCAATTGTTCTGTTAAAATAAATTGCTATGATATGTTTGGAAACAGTTTATAGTGTTTTTAGTCTAGTTTTTGACTTCTAAATAGTAACCTTGTGTAAAAAAAATGTACGTCAAGTTTTTGTCAGTTCATAAAAGCTCAACTATCAAAAGGTCGTAAGCTAGCCTTAGAAAAAGTAAAATATTATAAATGGTGTCATTTCGAACTTCATTCCAAGTTTTCGATAGTATAACATGACTAGTCAAATGTTTAAAGATCTCATCTACTTAAATTGTGCTTAAATGTGTGGGTTCTTACCTGTTTCGCATATCATAGAGATTGTCTCCCCATAATTAAAGGTGTACACTATATGTGCTTGTATTTTGCGTGTCCACTGTCCGCTAGATGGGAGTTTGGGTCACTCCGCTGATGAATCAATGACAAGATGAAACCAGCGAGTTGTGATCATAAGTAGGAAATATAGGGTGTCCTAGAGTTTTCAAAGATGCTGCATAAGTTATACGTGGTATTTAATCAAAAAGTCACAACTTTGTGAATTCTCCTTATCTCCTTTTCAATGCACAAAAAAACTCATTTTCAACACATTACCTAAACACTATATACTCCTTATTAATTTTTTGAGAAGTTAAGTTATACGGAGAGTAAATAAGAAGAGCCAAACATGTCCTAACCATCGGTTATTTTAATGTTATTTTCATGAAATTAGTAAAATAACATTAAAATTACCGCAATTTACAAAAACTTGTTATAAATACAGAAATGCATAATATAATAGTCAAAGAGGTTTTATTTTAGTTGTTCATGTGAAATATAATAAGAAGAAGGGTTTTATTTTATTTTATTAAATTAAATAAAATTTGTTGAAATAGTTTCGTGTATCTGTCGGTCATTCACATTTCTAACCAATTCCTGTTTCTAAATCATTTTCAATTCAATTCTTCTGCTCCCATGGATCCACCAACCTCTTGGGACTCCTTGCGTAATCAGGTTTTCTTTCTTTTCCTCCTTTTTTTGCCTCATGATTTATCTCAGCTTTACTTGAAACAAAATGCTGAATTTGAGATTTTTGGCATGTTTTTATGAGAATTTATGCTGTTATCTGATCATTTAGGGTTTATTATACAATCTTTATTGGATCTAGATCTAAATTGATTTTATTGGACTTTATAATACTTTAAAAAGTTTATATCTTTGCTAGTTAGGTTTACAAATCCTGCTAATAGAATAATAATCAGCATGATTTTTGGGGATTTGGGATAGTAAAATATTTTTGTAATTTTTTTTTAAAATATGTTTTTGGTTTAGGCAAGGAAGCTTGAAGCACAGTTGGATGATCAAATGCATTTGTATCGAAAATTAGTTTCGACAAAGGTTGACGATGGTAATGAGAATAATCTTGGATCACGAATAGAGCACTTACTTAAAGAACTGCATCATGTGATTTTACAAATGCAAGCATGGGTGTCATCAGGAGGATCTGAGATATTTTCTCACACGTTGACCCGTCATCACGAAATTCATCATGATCTTAGTCAGGTAATTATACATGTTATATAACCTTATTGCTCATTTTAATCATAAGAAAGTTTGAGTTTTATACCATATTGTCTGCTTTTTAAGTGTATCTGAATTAAAGCTTGTTTGAATCGTGTATGAATGTAACCTTTTGTTTGTTTGGATATTTCATTTGATATTTTCCAAGGTTAAATCTTGTGATAATGATGATTTTGTTATTGGGTTGAGTTTTTTAGATGTATTGATCATCCTCTGCTTTTAGAAAACAAATAAGAAATAGGTTCAAATGCGGAAACAACGTAACTTGTGAAACATACAGTTTTCCTTGTCATGTCATGTATTTTTCTTTATGAGCTTTGTTCTTTTATTAGCATTATGCAACTCATCTTTTACCATCTAAACTTTGTAACTTTTCTTATGATATATGGTTGTATCCCTGTTGTTAATAGCGCTCGCTATAACGAATAGCTGGTAAAAGTCGAATAGTTAGGCTGTTTACTAATGCTAGTTAATTTAGAGGTCAAATTAAGCGGGCTGGACTGACTGGATAGCTGGTAAAAACAGACTATTTATTGTATAGTTTTGTGGGTCAAAGATTGAGTTGACCTGACCAAGATCACTTTTGTGTTAAATAATTTTTTTCATTAATATTTCATATGTTAAATTATATTAATTAAATAATAACCGATCTTTCCTTTAAGCCAACTTCATTTCATTTCATTTTCGTGTTTGACACGTTGAGCTTGGTTTTAAAAAGTGTGCCTCTGGCGTGATGCGATGGAAGAAGTGGCAGCCAAAGCACCTCAGGGTGTGGAGGCGGCATTTCATGCACATGGCGGTCAAATTTAGGACAATTGCTTTGGACATGTAAAAAATAGCAACCTTTGGGCGGCTGATATGTAAAATCAACCAAAAGGAAGAGATGAAGAAGGTTAATATGTAAAAGTGATGAGAGATGCAACTTATGGTTATACATAGAGTAACACCTCACATACATGAAGCTTGTACCGCGGTTTTCAGGACCTAAAAACCTGGAGCGCTTCACACTTTCTAAATCCAACTAGAGATAAAAGAAATATAGCCCGAACGTACTAAGTCATAAATATTAAATAATGGGTTGAAATTGTTAATAACTATATCTATGAATGCAACTGCTTGTACTTATATTTACATAATTGCAGGAATTTAATCGGCTTCGATCAAGTCTTAGAGCAAAGAGAGAGCATGCATCACTGCTTGAAGATTTCAGGGAGTTTGACAGAACACGATTAGATCTTGAAGAGGGTGGTGGGTCCCAAGAGCAATCTCTTCTTAAGGAGCGTGCTACCCTCATGAGAAGTACGGGCCAGGTGTGTTTTAAAAGATGACAAGTATTTTACTCTGCACTTGACTCCCAAAAAGACGTCATTATAAATGAGAACAATTTGAGCAAATAAATTTTGATTCTTGAAATATATGTTCTAATAATGTTAAACCCTTCATATATCCTAATTTTCATAGTTATCCTCACCAAAAGTATGACATTTACTCATTTTACATCTTAGTAAACAAAACGTAATCAGTTAGTTATAACATTCTATTTTATTGTTTAAAAGGATGGATATATGTAATTAGTCATTAATTAGTAAGAAGGAATAGATATGTGATGGTGAGTCCACTTTACTAAAAAGATGACCCAAACAATGAATATATTGGGGATAGATGGTATAAGTTAATTGAGTTTGTATGAGCCCGTGTTTTACTATTTTTTCAATTTGATTGCAGATAGACGGTGTGATATCACAAGCACAAGAAACCTTCGGTACCCTCATGTTTCAACGGTCAACATTTGGTGGCATCAACTCAAAGCTTACCAATGTTAGCAGTCGTCTTCCAACTGTAAGTAAACTATTATGAAACAATTTGATTCCACTAAAACTAAAGAAATAAATAAAGTTTATTTATAAGGATAACGTATAAGGAGACCATCGCCATCCAACCCAATTATTGAAAGTATTAAGAATTGAACCAAACATTTATAAGTCTACCCAAGTGTGTATCCAGATGAAAAAATGTCGAATCATAATTTTTTTTTTTTTTTTGCTAATTTTGACTTTGCGGAATCGAGAAAAGTTTCTTATCTTTTTGTTTCAAGGTTACACTCGTAATCCTACCTGTCTTTTTTACCCAATTTGGTATAAAAGAAACCAGATGCATATTTGAATGGCTTATAAAGTAGTTTCTTTGGTTGGATGGTTTTAATACGAAAAAAGTGTCGAATAGTTGGGTGGGCTGTTTATAGATATAACGATGTAGTAAATCTTTATAAAAATAATAAATGTTTTTTAATCGGCTTTGCAGGTGAATAGCATTCTGTCGGCGATAAAGAAGAAAAAATCCATGGACACAATCATTCTTTCATTAGTTGCTTCGGTTTGCACGTTTCTTATCTTGATATACTGGTTGACAAAGTAGGAAAGCATCATTGGGGATTCGGTGGCGGTTGTTTGTATAATTCAACTACCCAGGTAGTTGTTATAAAGGTATAATCTGTATGTGAATTTAAATCGACATTTTTTTGCAATTATATAATCAATGTCTCCGACATCTTTGTATCTGAAAGGTTAGAAATTTTTTATTGTTTTTCTATATAGTTTTAACAAAAAGTAAGTGAAGACCATAATGTCGGTGAGATTCGAACATAAGACTTGGTGGTCATTTTAGTTCGGGTTAGGACTTGGGACGGGTTTTGGCAAAAGAAATGGGTAGTAGCCGTTTTAAAACATGATCAATTTGGTTATGTACTTCTGCTCCGAACGAATTTGTGACCAAAATGACAATCAGGTACATCTTTAAACATTCAAAGGCTGCATAGTGCATAATGGTTAAAGCATTGCAGATCAAAACAGATAATATGGTCTAGATGTAACAACCAAACCGAACTCAGATCCAAAACTGATCCAGAAACCGGTTTGGATGAAACTGTGCCCAAACCGGTTTCTGGATCTAGTCCAATTCGATCCGATCTACCAGTTTGAAGAGTTTGCAGCCCATGTAGGGAATCAGCAACTGTTGTTCAAAGTTAGGGAAGCTAGTGAATCAGCTAGCCACCAGAATCATAGCTAACAGACAGACTAATATATAATCATAACTATAAGCCCAATTGACATCAGCAAATCAAAAGAATGCTCAGGTGACTAATCGATCATCAAAAACCCAATCAACTTAAGTTGTCGGTGGTAACCTTTTTAACCACATTGAATCCATAACTAGGTGATAAGCTTAAATCCAGATGTGAAATCAAGCGAGCGTATTTCTGAAAAAATTCAATGAGCGTCGAACAAGTTGGACAATAAAAGGATCTCCATAACCCATCCTTTTGTGATTCATTAGTAGATCACTAGCAATAAAAGAAGGGAGAGTCCTACCTTTTAAAGTTGGCTGGTGTAGATGGATAACGCCCCTTTTACCTCAGTCATTTCATCTAAAATGACGCCTCTCCCCTATTTTCTGGGCGCCATTGTGTGTGTGTGTGTGGGGGGGGGGGGGGGGGGGGGGATTTACCAATTGTTGTCACAATAACGAGCGTTAATGGCTGATATGGTGGGGCACCCTTTACACCACCAAATTAAATATTTTTTCCTTCTCTTTTTTTTAATTAAAGGGGCGCTATTATTTCTTAATAGTTATTGAATGGAGCTCTTGACTATGTGACGCTGATGTGGCGCAATGGATCCTCCTAGGAGCTTCAAACTACACCATTCAGCCTAATATTGAAGAACCACTGTGTGAAAAAAGAATTTTACTCAAAGGCTGCATTTAAAGAACAATGACACCAGGACCACTTTTATACACTAACGTATTGAAACATCAATGATCAATGAATCATACATAAAGTATTGAGTATATGTAACGAATTGTGTATATACTCCCACATATGTACAATTATTCGCTTAATCTATCGCTTAAACAACCAGAGAAATCGGGTAACTCCCGCACAAAGTGCGGATTACATATCACGTGCAAGCTTGTAAACTATCCACCCGCTGCATCACAAAGGCTCTCTACTAATACTACGGAGTATTACGTAACGCATGTGGGTCCATAACACACACAAAAGTGCTCGTTCACTAATTCAACTCACAGTCTCATATTATTATTATAAAAATCCCTTTCTCTTTCCCAGCTCCACAACCTTCCTTCCCCACTATTTTCTTCTTCTTCTTCTTATCATCCATCTGTAACCACATGATCAACCACAACGAACCCTGGGTTGCTGCTGCGGTTACCACCGACGCTCTGGTGGCCGACCTTTTATTACGTCTCAAACGATCTTCTTCATCACCACCACTGCATACACCTCCTTCAACAGCTGCTCCACCAGGATGGGGCGATCGTAAGTCTCGCTCCAAAGGACATCAACAGAAGAGCCCTACCACACTGCTCTCGTGGAACGACGGTTACGATGACTCCAGTCGCTCTTCAGATCTTTACTCTGGAAATAGATCCCTCAAGGTTTGTTTCTCCTCTGTCAACTTGTTCAGTATCGTACGTTTGATGAAAAGATAATCAATTACAGTCGGTTTATCTATTTTATTATTTTCATATTTTTTATTTATTGGAAGTTTTTTTTTTTTTTTAACGGAATACAATCTTAGCTAGAAAAATATTTATTGGAAGTTACAGGTTATTCTCTTCTATATTAATTAAATTAAAAGTATATTAAAAGAAAGACACTTTAATAGTGTCTTTCTTTTAAAATACATATTGACCACTAACTTTTAACTCTATTTAATTTTCTGTTACTAACTTTCAGATTAACTTTATTTTCTTCTAATTTGACCACCAAACTTAGACCAACAAACTTTTAACTTTTAGGATTTAAAACTTTGGCCACTAATTTTTAACTTAACTTTATTTTCTTTCAGTTTGACCACCAAACTTTTAGCTTTTAGAATTTAAAACTTTTAGCCACTAACCACTAACTTTTAGGTTAACTTTATTTTCTTCTAATTTGACCACCAAACTTAGACCAACAAACTTTTAACTTTTAGGATTTAAAACTTTGGCCACTAACTTTTAACTTAACTTTATTTTCTTCCAATTTGACCACCAAACTTTTAGCTTTTAGGATTTAAAACTTTGACCACCAAACTTTTAGCTTTTAGGATTTCAAACTTTCACCACCCAACTTTTTTAAACTTGTATTGCGCTTTGGCCAAAATTTTTGTTTTTAATATTTCAAACTTTGACCACCAAACTTTTAGCTTTTAGCCGCAAGTATTTTTTTGAAGCCCACGCTAGAATAGCAGTCACTTAATATTATCTTTTATTTCCACGAAACCCTCCACGCAACAGGAGCTCCCACAGCGACGCACGATCTTTAACGTCCGCCAATCACTCAACGCAACAGGAGCTCCCGTCGCGTTTCGCACAACAGCCGCACCCGCGACGAAGCGCGGTCAACTTATACCTAGTTACAAAAAAAAAGGCTACACAGTGTAAAAAAAATTTTTTAAGTATACTGTTTTGCCCTTGCTTGTTCATCTCATTTACCATACGTGGATTTCTTTCTATCGTCTTCCTTTTCCAAAAAAATTATGTTTGGATGTTAATTACTGTTTTGCCCTTGCTTGCTCATCTAATTTACCATACGTGGACTTGTTTCATCAACCAATATTCTTCGTTTTTTCGTCATGATTTCTGTTGGTGATTGACGAAAATACCCCCTTATATTTAAATACTGACGTACTTGTGAGTAGATCCCGTTTGAGTAGTACACCGGGGCCCACGTTTATTTATTTAAATTTATTATTATAATATCGTCGGTTTGGGGTATAAATGTAAAATCAAGTATCAAAAACGTGTCTAATGTTCATCTATTGTTAATTTGTTATCATGAGGTTTTCGGTTATTCCGATACCGTCATGGTCTAATGTTGTTAATTCTATATTTGTTTTTTTTTTAGATTGATTTGCATGAAGATCGGAAAAAAGAGTGGGAGAGTGGATCAGAAAGTGAGATGATGATGAAGAGGAGGAGGCGGTGTATGTTGCCGGATCTAAATGAGACACCGGCACAGGCATATGAATAATTTGAATACCGAGTTTGTGTGAATACATATATACAACAAATATAATTAGGTAGACCAAGTTAGTTTGCTTTAATTTGGATGAGGATGTCATAAATATAAGAGTTTATTTATTCTGACTTTTTTCACGAGTTTTAGTTTATTTGTGATGTAGAAATGTGTTGTTCCGGTCTGTTTCGGTCATTGTGAGTTCTGGCAAAAAGAAAAAAAAAAAAAAAAAAAAGAACGAAGAGCTAACTACAATTAAACTAAACCGAGTTGTATAATATCTCTCATATCTATAAATCTTGCCCAATTAACCCCTTCAAAGCTAGAATAAAAATATACATACTTTAGTTGCATACTTAGGGTTATATCAAATACATAGTGAAAAAAAAATAGGAAGTCGTAGAAGGTGTATCAAATGAACTTCAATTGAACTCATTCAAACGACATTGAAACCGTCTCATCGAACCCTACGATCTTAGTTTTTATATTTTCGCTTTTTTATTTTTAGTTTGTACTTTTTAAAATTTACGTTATATCATTGTGCTTTTTCTTATTTTCATTATTGTGTCATTTTTGCGATTCATTGTGTCTTTTTTCTTTAGCATTGTGTTATATTTTTCGGTATGTTATATTTTGTGATCTATTGTGATTTTTTTTTTGTATCCTTCTTACCATTTTCATTTTTGTTACACTATGTAGGATAATTTGACTTTGAATACTTACAGCTTTATTATAAGCTTGATTTGGTCATTTGATTACAATCCGTTTGTGTAAGTGGGTTATACAAATTGTGTTATGAGTTGAATCTAGTTGTTACAACCCGTACATAATAGACTAAGGTCGTGAAGGGATAACATCAATTTATCCCAATCATTTGGTAACAAATCTAGATCATCATATCATTTATAAACCGATATTGGTCTCAGGACCTCAAAAAACCCATTTTCGAGGGACAACTTCGAACCATTATACACAACCACTAAGAAGACCAAAACAACAATGTATGCCGTCAACGTTGTGACTTGACAATTACATGACATGGCATAAGAAAACACTATAAATTCCATGAAAGCCAAACCAGTATTAGATATAAATATAAATATAAATACTCATCTTCACCACGAGGGAGACATTAGATTGCCATAACACTTGACTACTCACATTAGATAAATACTTATTTTTCACTCTATAAGTTGATGGGTAATAAAAATCCTTTCTTACCATAACGAAGCTAAGAATGTCCCAATTCTATAGATTTTACATCGTTTTGCAGTTTAAATGCTCCACCCGACAAATGTGAATCAACAACCGAAGCCATGTCTGACATGATTTTCTTCTAAAAATTACCTTTTCAATAACACAGACCTTATCAAGTTTATTTTTTTTTATTTTGAACGGAAAAGAATCTCATATGTAAATCCGCCCTTACGCTATGTTCCAGAGTTTACTAACTAGGCGATGCCGAACGTTCCTAACTCGACAGCCCACTTGGTAAGTCTTCCAGCCACTTCTGGTCGGCTCAACACTTCCTTTAGAACTGAATTTGTGAGCACTATTATGTGGTGTGCTTGGAAATAACGCCTTAGCCGTCGTGCCGTATGAGTTAACGCTAAAGCCAACTTCTCTATCGGAGAATACCGAGTCTCAGCTTCTCTTAGGCACCTGCTAACAAAGAAAATTGGCATAAAACCGTTAGTCCGATTAGCGCATAAGACGCTGCTGATAGCCTCCGGCCCGGCCGCCAGGTATACAAATAGTGTCTCTCCGGTGTCCGGAACAACCAGAGAGGGTAGATCACAAAGGTGCTGCTTCATTTCTTGGAAAGCCGTTTCAGCCTCGTTGGTCCAATTTAACTCCGACTTCTTTGTATGATTCTTTAGGACCTTAAAGAAGGGTAAGGACCGTTCGGCTAACTTGGACAAGAACCTGTTTAATGCTCCCAACCTGCCGTTCAGACTTTGTAATTCCTTTAACGTTCTAGGCGACCTCATCTCCTGGATTGCTCGTACTTTGTCAGGGTTCGCACGAATCTTCTTCTTGGCAACAATATGGCCCAGAAACCGACCTTCTTCCATGCCAAAGAAACACTTCACAGGGTTTAACTTCATGTTAACTCTTCGGAGGTTATTAAATGTTTCGGCGATATCCATCAACAATCGCTCTTCATCCGGGCTTTTGATGACTAGGTCATCCACATAAGCTTCCATGTTTCTTCCTATCTGTTGCTCGAACACTTTATCTATCAACCGCTGGTATGTAGCTCCAGCATTCTTCAAGCCGAACGGCATTTTTCGGTAACAATACAACCCCTGACTCGTGTGAAAGGCTGTTTTCTCTTCATCCTCCCGAGCCATTTGTATTTGATGATAGCCTTTATAGGCATCTAGAAAACATTTGAACCGAAAACTTGCCACTGACTCAACCTTAGAATCAATTTCCGGTAGGGGGTAGTGGTCTTTCGGGCATGCCTTGTTCAGATCTCTATAGTCTACACACATCCTCCATGACCCATTGGCCTTTTCTACCATTACCGGGTTAGCTACCCAGGAAGGATATTGGACAGGCTTCATGATCCCTGCCCTTGTGAGTGCCTGAACTTCTTCCGACACAATGGTACTCCGATCTGGTGCTAATGACCTCTTCTTTTGGACCACCGGTCGACAATCGGGGTACACATTTAGATGATGTTCTACCACATAGCGAGGTATCCCTGTCATATCATTGGGTGTCACACCCCAACCCGGCTAGGGCTGACGTGTCACTATTACAGACATCAAAACCAAAACTATTCCATAATATTAAAACGAAAAGATCCTAGTTACATTTATTACATTGTAGAACTAAATTAATGAATACTGCTTGTTCAACTTCTTCTAACACTCTTCACTGAGTTCCCAAAATCCCATATTACCTGCGAAGCAAATAAGACAACACAACAAAAGAAAATACGGCTGAGCCAAAAATTGCCCAGTAACGGAGGAATCAACAGTACAAGTAAAGCCGGACGTACAATTCTACGAAAAGGTACCGAAGCTGAACCGAAATAAAAGTTGAAACTGAAAACAGATACTGACACGAATCGAATCTCAAAACTTATATCAGATACATACAGAACAAACCAGATATATATCAACACAAAACATATCATATATTAAAATACGTGACTATACAAGCCAATAAATAAGTCACGTAATGTAGAAGCACCCACGAGCCTAAACAGAGGGGTACATAGATAGCTAGTCCATGCACCTATGAGATGGTGCGCGTGGCGTACACACATTCATCTCCACAAAACAGAAACATATATCAGATGTCAGAAATCAGAAACAGATCTAGGATATATCCATACGCCTCTAAGGGACCATGTTAAAGACGCCGTGATTTTGATTACGCACTGTCACGGAAAGTGTTCATGCCGCTGACGCCCCAACGACAAGTCAGAAACAGAGTGCTCGGGTGACAGAGTACAAAAGCCATATCATATTTAAAAATACTAGCACCAGTCTAAATGGAACATGCAACAATGATTACAAAATGAAGGTGTATTGCATGCTATTAAAAATCAAATGGAACATATGAATTCAACAAAATCCGCACTACAAAGTAACGGACCGGATTTATATATATATATATAAATAAATACTATAAAGAGAAGGAAAACGGAATCCGTACCTTATAAACAAAGCAAAGCAAAGCCCAAGCAAAAATAAAATGTCGTCAACAAGTATGCGGACCTATATTTTCATTATTAGCTTTACTTAAATTTGTTCCACTCTATAATCCATTAACTCGTTGATTGTCCGGCGACGGAGAGCTTATGACTTTTGACTAATTAGTATAATGGATGAAAGCATTTTAGTTAGTAGTATCTTTGAAAGAGACATATTATTATGTGCATATCTTTTATAGTAACAAAATTTATACCTTATCTTATTAACTAATGCAACGAATGTTTCATATACAATTCAAATGAACATTGACAATTCAAATTTATACATTCATTTACTCATTTACGTGGAGAAGGTCTAAAACCCAAAACAGAGCAACAATTTAATTACCAAAAATTACTAATAACCTCATGTCTTTCCTAATTAGTTTACCTTCTAATGGCCGGACAATCACTAAACAAGGACCAGAACCATTACTAATCGAAATAGACAAAAGTTCCATTCATTACCTTAGTCGCAGAAGGGAGTTAGTCGGAGATCACCGACCAGAACTGTTGGATGTTTGATCCGAAACGAGTCAAAGCAGCAGCAACGGTTTGATCCTGAATGGCGCAGTGGTGGTTACGAAAGAGTAGTGCGGTGACGGAGCATGAGAAATTGTGAGGGAGGTGGTGCGGCGTGATGGAAATCTATGGCGAAACGGAAGGTGGCGATTTTAGCGAAACAAAGAAACTGACTTCGGAATGTCGATGAAGAAGATTAAGATCACCATGGTTTATAAAGATTGATGGTAACAATAATTGCGTCCCGATTTGTCGGTCAATTCGTTAGTATCCAATCAGGTTGTTATCTCTTTGAATCATTCCTCTAGATTCATATTATCTCTACTAAATATACTTGATTACCGATTTTTAATCTCAACTTGATTTCTACCAAGTTTTTGTTGATTTAGTTTGACCCTATTGTCTCGGGTTAATCTAGTTTTCGTAGTAATAATACATATCAATAAAGCTTTCTGTAGACGATTATTTATTATTATTATTATTAAAGTTGACACATGATATACATGAAGATAAGTAACGTAACTAAGTTTTTCTTTATAAACCAAAATGGTCATTTGAAAATCTATTAAAGTTATATAACAATTAAAGATCAAATTATAATTTTACATATAGTTTTATTATATTAAAAATTTTAGATATTACAATTCTACCCCACTAAAAAAAAATTTTGTCCTCAAAATTGTTATGCATGAGTAATAAGCGAATTTACATATAATAGATTTCAGATGTCACATACTAAAAGGGATTTACGAATTCTTGAAATGATAAACCGGTACTAAACAAATCAAACCTTGGACAAGATACAAAAAAAAATTCACACATATCGAATATCAGAGTTTTTAGACGTAAACGGATTCGAATAGGCACCAATCTACACAATAAAAATCCAGTAGCGCACATATGTACCTGTAATTCATGATTGCGTTCGCGACCGTAATCATCAATTACCTTACAACGGTGCCCTAACGGTTCTCTCGTCATGTATTTCAGTGACATATCCAATTTAAGGAAACACGAAATGAAATTAAATGAATCATGATTAATTACTATAGTTCTAGGAAACATCGAGATGATAACTAAAGCACGTCAATTAAGTTAGGATATAAAACAAATGTCAAACACTTTTTAAAGCAAATATGGTGGAAATGTTCTTGTAGCGTGTCATCGAGTGCATTACGTGACATAATCACTCTAATCGTGTCATCCACCAAGTTTCGATTAATTCAAGAATTCAATAGTGAAACCATGCTGATGAAGGACTAAACGTATTATACGCCAGATATCTAGGTATCGTATATGCAGGTAGCAACTAAAGACATAAAAGACTCAAACGGATAAATCGAATATTAGAAACTAATGAGCATGACGATTGATCAAAAGCTGAAATCCTAACCCAGCGTCTACCCATTACCTCACAGGTTTATTTACTTAAGTTTAAGTTTTCTACAGGAAAGAGCCTGGGCTCTGATACCATAATTGTCACACCCCAACCCGGCTAGGGCTGACGTGTCACTATTACAGACATCAAAACCAAAACTATTCCATAATATTAAAACGAAAAGATCCTAGTTACATTTATTACATTGTAGAACTAAATTAATGAATACTGCTTGTTCAACTTCTTCTAACACTCTTCACTGAGTTCCCAAAATCCCATATTACCTGCGAAGCAAATAAGACAACACAACAAAAGAAAATACGGCTGAGCCAAAAATTGCCCAGTAACGGAGGAATCAACAGTACAAGTAAAGCCGGACGTACAATTCTACGAAAAGGTACCGAAGCTGAACCGAAATAAAAGTTGAAACTGAAAACAGATACTGACACGAATCGAATCTCAAAACTTATATCAGATACATACAGAACAAACCAGATATATATCAACACAAAACATATCATATATTAAAATACGTGACTATACAAGCCAATAAATAAGTCACGTAATGTAGAAGCACCCACGAGCCTAAACAGAGGGGTACATAGATAGCTAGTCCATGCACCTATGAGATGGTGCGCGTGGCGTACACACATTCATCTCCACAAAACAGAAACATATATCAGATGTCAGAAATCAGAAACAGATCTAGGATATATCCATACGCCTCTAAGGGACCATGTTAAAGACGCCGTGATTTTGATTACGCACTGTCACGGAAAGTGTTCATGCCGCTGACGCCCCAACGACAAGTCAGAAACAGAGTGCTCGGGTGACAGAGTACAAAAGCCATATCATATTTAAAAATACTAGCACCAGTCTAAATGGAACATGCAACAATGATTACAAAATGAAGGTGTATTGCATGCTATTAAAAATCAAATGGAACATATGAATTCAACAAAATCCGCACTACAAAGTAACGGACCGGATTTATATATATATATATAAATAAATACTATAAAGAGAAGGAAAACGGAATCCGTACCTTATAAACAAAGCAAAGCAAAGCCCAAGCAAAAATAAAATGTCGTCAACAAGTATGCGGACCTATATTTTCATTATTAGCTTTACTTAAATTTGTTCCACTCTATAATCCATTAACTCGTTGATTGTCCGGCGACGGAGAGCTTATGACTTTTGACTAATTAGTATAATGGATGAAAGCATTTTAGTTAGTAGTATCTTTGAAAGAGACATATTATTATGTGCATATCTTTTATAGTAACAAAATTTATACCTTATCTTATTAACTAATGCAACGAATGTTTCATATACAATTCAAATGAACATTGACAATTCAAATTTATACATTCATTTACTCATTTACGTGGAGAAGGTCTAAAACCCAAAACAGAGCAACAATTTAATTACCAAAAATTACTAATAACCTCATGTCTTTCCTAATTAGTTTACCTTCTAATGGCCGGACAATCACTAAACAAGGACCAGAACCATTACTAATCGAAATAGACAAAAGTTCCATTCATTACCTTAGTCGCAGAAGGGAGTTAGTCGGAGATCACCGACCAGAACTGTTGGATGTTTGATCCGAAACGAGTCAAAGCAGCAGCAACGGTTTGATCCTGAATGGCGCAGTGGTGGTTACGAAAGAGTAGTGCGGTGACGGAGCATGAGAAATTGTGAGGGAGGTGGTGCGGCGTGATGGAAATCTATGGCGAAACGGAAGGTGGCGATTTTAGCGAAACAAAGAAACTGACTTCGGAATGTCGATGAAGAAGATTAAGATCACCATGGTTTATAAAGATTGATGGTAACAATAATTGCGTCCCGATTTGTCGGTCAATTCGTTAGTATCCAATCAGGTTGTTATCTCTTTGAATCATTCCTCTAGATTCATATTATCTCTACTAAATATACTTGATTACCGATTTTTAATCTCAACTTGATTTCTACCAAGTTTTTGTTGATTTAGTTTGACCCTATTGTCTCGGGTTAATCTAGTTTTCGTAGTAATAATACATATCAATAAAGCTTTCTGTAGACGATTATTTATTATTATTATTATTAAAGTTGACACATGATATACATGAAGATAAGTAACGTAACTAAGTTTTTCTTTATAAACCAAAATGGTCATTTGAAAATCTATTAAAGTTATATAACAATTAAAGATCAAATTATAATTTTACATATAGTTTTATTATATTAAAAATTTTAGATATTACATTGGGTGTCCAGGCAAAGACATCCAAATTTCTCCTGAGGTAACGGTAGAGCTGTTCTTTGCATTCGAGACTTAATGTTTTTCCGATTGTCACGAACTGATCGGAATAGTCTGGGTGTATATGCCATTTTTCGGGGTCGGTTGAGATTTCGGTATAGCCGATCTCTGCACACTGGACCAAAGTGTTTAAAGTTGCGACTCCCCCCAACGTGGGGAACTTAATCAGGCCATGCTTGCTCGAGGTTACCATACCGAACGTACGAATACCAGGCCTTCCAATTAACATATTATGCGGAGTAGCAGCAGCAACCACGACAAAGTTTAGAGCTTCAACTCTTCTTTCCGGCTCTTCGCCTATGCTTACAAAGAGTTGTATTTGACCCCGAGGGGAGACCTGTTCTCCGGAGAATCCTACCAAAGGATAGGATACGGGCACTATCCCCCCCTGTACTTGCCGAGGCAGACGCACAAAACTATGTTCGTACATTATGTCGGACGCAGCTCCTTCGTCTATATAGACCCGATGGATGAGCTGTTCCCCTATTGTAACCTGAATGATCAGGGGGTCCTCCTTGGCCTCATGAGGCTTGATGGCAGGGAAATGAATCGGGAGTTCGCTCCAGTGGATGGCTTCTCCCCTGCTTTCATAGACGACCCTGGGTCGTTTTAACGCCACGGTCGGTCTCACCATCATGATTGTCTTGTCATTCTTTCCCTCACTCTTCCGCTTCCTACTTCTTATATCCTTGATTAAATGGTCGAGCTGCCCTGTCTTGACGGCTTCTTCAATTTGCTTTTTGAGCTGAAAACACTCGTTGGTGTCATGGCCTTTGTCTTCATGGAACTCACAATACTTTCGGGAGCTCTGTTGTTTAGCCGTTTTTTGCAAGAGATAAGGGGGTTTGAACTTCACATTAGTTTCCGTTGCCAAGATTTCTTGGGGCGTCTTTGTTAGTTCGGTAAAGATGAATTCTTTTCTTTCGGCCCCTTTTGACCGATCGTCTTTGCCCCTTCTTTCACTTGAAGATCCCTTATCCTGATCTTTATAGGAACGCCGGTGGAACTGATCTTTCTTGGGGTATTGCCCCCTTCTGAAGTTGTCGTCCGGTTTCTTCTTAAACTCAATGGACTGAACAGCTTCTTTTCCCCGTACGAACGCTTCGGTTCGTTCAATGGCCTCCTCCATTGTCGCAGGGACTTGTGCATTCAAGTTTTCTACGAGCTGCTTCGTTCGTATGCCGTGCAAGAATCCTGAGATTCTCATCTTCTCATCGGCATCTTTCACTTGCAAAGACTCTTCTTTGAATCGGCTTACAAATTCTTTCAAACTTTCCCCTTCCCTTTGTTTGATATTATGAAGTTCCACGGGATCCTTCATATGTCTTCTCTACTGTCGAAAATGCTCCAAGAAACGGAGTTTTAGTTCCTCAAAGTTGTCTAGGCTTCCTGGGGGAATGCCATTGAACCATACGCGTGCTACCCCTGCTAACGTCTGTACGAACATGTGACACCAAGTTGGCATTGGCCATCCTTCATTTTGTGCCACGCTATCAAATAACAAGATATGATCTTCCGGGTCTGCCGTTCCTTCATAGACTCTCATATTGGAAGGCATCTTGACTCGGATAGGGGGAACAAAGTTGGCTATTCGAGGAGTAAACTTAGACCCTTCAGACGGTCGATAAGGCAAGTTCAGATCGTTCTGATTGTATACATTATTGAGCGGTATAGCATTCATGATTGGTCCGGGAGTATGGGTCATTGGAGCGGTTATGGAGGTCTGACCGGAACTACTTGGTCGGGAGTTCCTCCGTATCATCTTAGTGAGCCAAGAGGCTGGTGTAAAAGTTGTCTCCGTTACTGTAGACGTCTGACTGTTGATCGGTGGTGGCATACGGCCAGCACCAACAACCGCATCTTCTTCATCAAAGTCTAACCTCAGGGCCAAACCCTTGGCTCTTTCTTCTCGCACGTACTCGTTCATAAGTTGTCGTATTTGAAGGAAGTTCGACCGAACCAGTTCTGGTGATACTGCTAGAGTGGCCACCTCAGTAGCGTTACCCATCGGAGGAGGAGTAACGTTACTTGTTGGCGGGGGTTCGGACGATGACATCTTGTGGGGACGAAGTTTCCTAAAGTGGTTTAGTCTCGGCCCCACGGTGGGCGCCAAATGTTGAAGTATGGGAGATGGTTGATTGGGTGGTTCGGAGGCAGAGTGACTGCCGTTGGTCATAAATTCTGGTGTTAATGCGCCCAACCACCTAGTATTTATAGGCGAGTTGTGGCAGTGCATTTATGGCAAGCCATCATTCGGGCGGCGTCTACAGTGACGGGCGTCACTGTAGCTCCTGACGAGGTATGGCTTATAATATTATTTTATTAATTACGGCTATATACCGGTGGGTAATAGCCGTCTTTGGTTTATCTTTCAGTTATTGTCCGTCTTTGTTTGTCCAATGGTCCTTAACCCTGGGTGATATTTGTCCGGTTCGTCTGTCCTGTCCTAATCGGATCGGTTCACTAGGTCGGTCCATATTCTTATATTTGGCCCTTCGGACTTGGTTCTGTATTACATCCATCGGTTCGGTTCAATCGTTTTCGTCCATCGGTTCGGTTCAATCGTTTTCATCCATCGGTTCAGTCTATTTTTAAATAGTTTGTTATTACTAATTTTTATATATATTTTAATGATTAATTTCTGGTTATCCATCCCATGTTATCAGAAATATATTTCGTGTTCCCGAGTTCGAAGGAAAGGAAAAGAAAGTGAATACTTTATGTGTATCCGAGTTGAAAGGAAAAGAAAAGAAAGATTTAATTATACAATTATACACTTATACCCCTTTTGTGTATTATAGTAGTTTAAGTATGAGGGTAAAATAGTAAATGAGAAACCTTTTATTTATTTTTCTTTCCTCTCCTTCCACTTCCTTCCATTTTGGGAGGAAAGTTTTATTGAAAGATTTCTCGTCTACTTCCTTCCCCTTCCTTCTTTTAATGAAACTCTGGAACACACATATTTTTCATTTTCTCTCTGCTTCCTTTCACTTCTTTCATCTAATGAAACTCAGAAACACAGCGTTAGGCTATGTTTAAGGTGGACTCATCAACCTTCGTGAGAGCGTACCCCCTAATGCGCGGGAACCAAATGAAATTCGTAAACCCTCGGTGCTCGTCAGGTTCGAACCCGGGATTAAAGCCCCAATTCGTCCCATCAATCAGATGTCTCTCGGAAATAACCCAAAAGAAAATCAAACTTGCGTCTCTACTAAGAAGGGCAAGCCTCTTAACCGATGAACCAACTTCTCACTCCGTTGTCAAGTTTATAAGGTCTAAACATTGAAGTCAGGTTAAATTAAATTTGTATTTTATAAGCCCAATACGTGATGGTGTTTAAGGGATTGGCCCATTTAGACACTTAAGGCCCACTTGTGTCACTAGGGTGTGCATATATCAACTCTCTCCACAAGTTTTCTTTTCTGTAAACCCTAATTTATCTAACAGAAGGCCGTCGGCGCATCAGAACCAAGGAGGGAAAAGATGAAGACAATCCTCTCATCAGAGACAATGGACATACCAGACGGAATCGAAATCAAGGTTAAGGCCAAGATTATCGAAGTCAAAGGCCCACGTGGAACCCTAACCCGCAACTTCAAGCATCTCAACCTCGATTTCCTTTTAATAACAGACGAGGAGACCGGTAAACGCAAGCTTAAGGTTGACGCCTGGTTTGGGTCTCGTAAGACCACTGCTGCTATCCGTACTGCTCTCAGTCACGTCAACAATCTTATTATTGGTGTTACTCAAGGGTTCCGGTACAAGATGCGGTTTGTGTATGCTCATTTTCCGATCAATGCTAGTATTACTAATAATAATACGGCTATTGAGATCCGTAACTTTCTCGGTGAAAAGAAGGTTTGTGTTTTACTTTATTTTTTTATTTTTTTTATGGTTAGAATTGTGTTATTAGTTTTTTAGGATAATATATTTTAGGTATTGTTAACTCTTTGTTCTAACTTATGCTTTTTGCTGTTTTATTTACTGTATTTGATTCTGAAGAAATGTTTAGGATTTTTTTGTGTCAAATTTTATTGAAAACACGTATATAATGTGTTTTCTACATTTTGATGGCATTTTTAGATGTATTTAGTAACATAAAAGGTGAAAAGTAGGTTAGTAAATTTTGAAGTTGATGGTATTTATTTTTTAATTGTTCTATGATCTATGTTATATGCTTTTTTGTTGCTTGCTGGTTTTTACTGATTTTGTTTAGCTTATAGTTGTTAATTCTTGTGATATTAAAGCAGAGCTTGTTAATGTTGAGCTGAATGCACAATGTAAACCTTTTGATTTATTACCCTGCCTGAATGTTTTCTTAGTTGTTTGTAGCTAATAGCTATACTGGATTTGGATTTGAAGATATGTTTTTGTTAGTTGGATGTTAGATTTTATGTGAGAATACTTTATAATCATTATATTCTGCAGTTTCATAGCGATTGTAGATATATTTACATTGTTTATTTGATTTGTTTTTGTAATTGTTGTTAGTTTGTTGATGGTTGTATTTACAAATATGCTACAGATTATATGGTAGGCTTATTGTAGGTAACATTTATCTTTCTTGCTATGAAACAGGTGAGGAAGGTTGATATGCTTGAAGGAGTTACTGTTGTCAGATCCGAGAAGGTCAAGGATGAACTTGTTCTTGATGGAAACGACATTGAACTTGTTTCAAGATCTTGTGCTCTAATCAACCAGGTATACTTTTTTTGAATATATTGTTTTTGGCTATGTTTAAACACTCCGAAGCTCGATTTTTTAATAAAAGACCATTGTTAAGCAACTTAATGGAAATGACATTGAACTTGCTTTTTTTTTTACTATTTGTTAATTGCTGGTTTTTGTATGTGCAGAAATGTCATGTGAAGAACAAGGATATCCGAAAGTTTCTTGATGGTATCTATGTGAGTGACAAGGCAAAGATAGAGGAGGGTGATAATTAAGTTTGATAGGTAGTTAAAATCCATCTTGTTGTTTGCTGCTGCGGTATCATTTTCGGGTTTTTTAAACATTTTTACCAGACTTTGTTTTTGGATCCTTTTTTTTTTTTTACTATTTTATGGACGGTTGGTCTTCGTTTGCATGTTCCCTATTGTCGCTTGTTATTTAAGACTATCCCTTAAAAGTTTCAGTTTTGTAGAAATCCACTGCTTTCAATATAATTGTTTTTAATCTGTGTTCTCTATTAGCAAACACGTTAACATAAAAGATAATTTTCAAATAAATTAGTCCTTGTACAATAAAGAGTCTGGTATTAAACCCTTGGTAAACTTTTAAGAGTTAGGGTGGCTGGGGCAACCTTGGCAGAGTTGCTGAGCCTCACCCAACCCTGCTTGCTATGTCAAAATCACGACCAAAATCATCAAAATTATGGTTGCCGATTGGTAAAGTTTTTGAGGGTATATGAGGGTGTGGCGGTGGTGTTGCCGCACGGCAATCTTGCCCAACCCCCCTTGTAATTTAGAAAACCACTATAATTTCGCTTAAAAAGTTTACCTACACATTCTTCAAATTTTGTACAATGGCCAGTCTTTTTAGTATTGCATTTTCTTCACTAGCAATTACCTTCATCAACCCAAGTTCAACCCTGTTTTCCCCACTAACAGCATGAAACCAAACTCAAAACAAAGCCAAATATTTGTTAGTACCTTGTACAGTTGTACTCTCATCGAATATCGAATATGAATGATCTATTGCGGGTTCCCTATTATTGTAGGCATTGTGAAAGCTATGCTAATGAACCCTTTAGTCTGGAATTGAGTGTAAAACACAACAAATTTTGCAAGAACTAGCGATTCATCAAAGCAGAGGAAATGTGTAGCCAACAAGTTTATAGGATAAAATTCTACATAGCTCTCTCAAGTAATCGACATCTCTGCATCTCGATATATGGTTGTCTAGGATGTTTCATTGTTCAATGCTCTCAACAGCAAGCTTCATTTCGACTGTCGTGGGCACTGGAGAATTAATCTTCACAATTCAGTCCACACTTAATTATATTTTATTATAATTATTTTATTTATAAAAAAAAGGACGTCAACAAATTGAAAAGTAAAGCCCTTACTTTAGGGAAAAGCCTTTGAACATGCCCATTCAATCGCCTACATATTAGTTAGTGCGATTTGAATCTACTTACCAAATATAACTTTATACTATTTTTATCATGCAAAACTTAATCATACATTTATTCTTACTTCACAAGCAAAATAAGTACTTTATATATAAATCAAACATTAACTTAAAACCTTAAAAACCTAACCATCGTCACCATCACCATTACCATCACCAAACAACAATGGAGCCAGATGTGAGCATCGAAACATGTTCCATGATCCGGATCGTGGTCCTTCCAATGGGACAAATCAACCCAAACCACTTCCAAAAATACGTTACAATGCTTTCCCGCCACAAAACTATAGAACTCTCTGCAATAAGCTCCTTCTACACCCCACGTAAAAAATCACCCTTCACCCAACAGCCTTGGGATTCCGGTACCCTTCGCTTTAAATACGTCGTTGGTGACTCGCCTCCCAGTCCCTGGGAGGATTTCCAAGCCTACAGGAGAATTCATGCAGTTATTGGCATCTGTCATTGTCCTTCCTCTCCTGTTCTTGAACGTGTGGTGATGCAGTTTGTTCAGGCGTGTAATGGTTATCCGGCTTCGTTTGTTCAACGCTGCTTTGCTTTTTCTCCTACTGATTCTCAGGTTTGTTTGTTTGTTTGTTTAATGGAGGTTACTTATGGTTTTTATGATCAAAGTTAAATCTAGATCATTAATAATATGTTTGGTTAATTTAAATAAATGTAATTTAAGGGAAATTGGAAACGGAAATGAAAGTTGGGAGTGTCATTGTGGATTACTATCGGTCAATGACTCGTAGTTAGGATTATTAAAATCCAATTTTTCAATATGCAAAGTGTATTCTATACAAATGATCTTAGTGTTGGTTTAAAAGAGCTTAATTCATGAACAAATAATCGCATAAGTAATCTCAAACACACTCAAAACGGTTTATTGCTGCATCAAAGCACAATATCCTTTAGTTAACATGATTTCCCTAATATCCTATTGCAGCTAGAGAAAGAAAGTAATAAACAAAATAGGTTGGTTTTATTTCCTCCTGCTGATCAAAGAACTCAAGAACTACACTTGCAAACAATGATGCAAGATATTGCTGCTTCACTTTTAATGGAATTTGAAAAGTGGGCCGTTGCAGCAGAAACTAGCGGAACCCTTCTAAAGACGCCTTTGGATTCTCAAGCCAGTCTAAGTGCAGAGGAGGTTTATATTTTAGGTGTCCTAGTCATTATGATTATTTCTGCATTTTCCTTATAACGAAGGACACGCTTGAACATCAACTTATCGAATTTTTTTTTATCAGCAATTTTTTCAAGCAATCAAAGCCAAAAAAAGGAAAAATGCTCGGGCACAGAAGGCCATAGGGGATTATTGTCTACTTGCTGGATCACCGCTTGACGCTGATGGCCATTATTCTACTGCTTTAGAACTTTCTAGAATGGTTGGGGATTATTTCTGGTATGCTGGTGCATTAGAAGGTGGTGTTTGTGCTTTTTTGGTAAGTTTATCAAGCCTTTAATGTTGCAAAACGTTATTTAAAATCGGATTCTTTTAGTTATCATTATTTTTTTAAATATGTGGACTCGGTGTATACATAATAGTTGTAAATTGTAACATTCGTTTTGTAAATGTGCTTTTGCAAGATGAGCAAAGCAGGGGAGAAAGATCCTAGATTAGTGGAAGAGGTCAAGTACAGATACAATGGTGTCATCATGCATTATCGCAAGTCAATATTGCATGAAAGTGATCAGAGGTACCTTGTAATGTAATAGGGGAAATGCGAAAAATGAAAATAACTAGAAAACGAAGTGTAACATAACGTAATTTTCGTGTTCATTTACTCCAAATGGTACATAATGTTATAGTGAGAATGATGTACAAGTCTACATGATGTTGGGTGAAGTGCATCATTCATTAACACAATTTTTACATTGGTAATATCATTTGACGGATACTTTTGTAGGGTTTCACCACTTAGCTTTGAACTTGAAGCTACATTGAAGTTGGCGAGATTTCTCTGCAGGTACGCAATTTGAAAGACACTTGTTTCTATTACATTAGTATCTGTGTATAAACTAAAGTTCTTTTTCCTCATTTTTTCTTGATATGTTCATGTAATGGGCAGAGCAGAAATGGTTAAGGAGATCGTTGACTTGTTGACCAATGCCTCAGATGGAGCACAATCTTTGATTGACCCAAATGATAGACTGATATTGTATGTTGAGATAGCTCGTCTATTTGGAAATCTTGGTTACCATAGAAAAGCTGCGTTTTTCTCCAGACAGGTGGCAAATCTATATCTGCAACAACAAAATAACTTAGCTGCTTCTAGTGCCCTACAAGTATTGGCGATCACTACAAAAGCTTATCGTGTTCAAAGTAGAGCTGCCATTCCTATACACAATATTTTCAATGTGAGTTGTAATGGATAACACTGTTTAATTTAACGTGATTTATTTGTGATAATGATGCATGCTCAGATCAGTTGCAACTGCTTAATAGTAGTAAACCTGTGGTACATGCCGAAGATTTATAACGAACTAAGAGTTTTGTATGCAAAATATATTGGGTTGACCCAACCCATACATAAATTACCAATTTTCATATTATTATGCTAGGAAACCGGTACTGATAATGGGAAGATGCATCATGAATCGGTGGTATCCTTATTCGAGTCACAATGGAGCACATTGCAGATGATTGTCTTAAAAGAAATACTTTCATCTGCTGTTCGTGCTGGTGATCCACTTGCAGCATGGAGTGCTGCTGCCCGTTTAATACGATCTTATTATCCTTTAATTACACCCCCTGACCAAATTGGACTCGCAACGTCCCTTACTAATTCAGCTGATCGCCTTCCTTCGGGTACTCATTGTCCTGATCCTGCTTTACCTTTCATAAGGTACTACTTGCAAATGCACAAGTTATATCATTTTATAAACGACAATCTGCAAGAAAATATATTGTACTAGTACCTTTTACCCATCAATGTAGCACACGTGACATGACTAAATATCATTCTTGATTTGCCAGGTTACATTCCTTTCCTCTTCATTCGTCACAAACTGATATTATAAAACGAAATCCAAAACGAGATGATTGGTGGGCCGGAGCAGTTCCTTCGGGTCCATTTATCTACACACCATTTACCAAAAAAGATTCAACATCCACCACTAAACCCAACCTAACATGGGTTATTGGAGAACCTGTACAAGTGTTAGTGGAATTAGCAAACCCGTGTGGGTTTGACTTTATAGTCAACAGTATTTATCTCTCAGTACATTCTGGAAACTTTGATGCATTTCCTATTACTGTTACACTAAGTTCTAACTCTTCCAAAATACTTAGTTTATCAGGGGTACCAACTAAAGAAGGCCCAGTAAGTATAGTTGGATGCATTGTTCATTGTTTTGGTGTAACTACTGAACATCTTTTCAAAGATGTTGACAACTTAGTCCTTGGGGCAGCACAAGGTCTCATTATTTGTGACCCGTTTCGTTCTAGCGGGTCAGTGAAAATGAAACATCTAACCGTTCCTAATATTATAGTTATACCTCGTATGCCATTGTTGGTTTCACACGTTGTTGGTGGCGATAGTTCTATCATATTGTATGAAGGTGAAATTCGGGATGTATATATCAATGTGGCTAATGCTGGTACGGTTCCAGTTGAGCAAGCACATATTGTATTATCAGGGAAAAATCAACATTCTGTTATTTCCGTTGGTTTTGAAAATTTGAAATCTGCATTACCGTTAAAGCCTGGTGCTGAAGTGATTATTCCAGTGACTTTGAAAGCATGGGAAATCGGAACAGAAGGAAGCAGCCCCATGCTATTAATTTACTATTCAGGTAATCATCATTTCTGTTTTCTTAAATTATGACCAACAGTTATTTTTCTTGATGCGGCGTCTGTAAACTGGTTATCTCAAGTTATTTACCTTCGATAAAAAAAACCTTTGATGGTTGTTTTTCCGGCTTAAAATGTTCAACTACTTTCTTTCTATCAGGGCCTAGTGGAACCTATGGAGAGCTTCCGCGAGACGGTGGTACTGTGCCGCCAGGTCGCCGCCTGGTCACTCCCCTAAACATCTGTGTCCAGCAGGGGTTATCTTTCATGAAAGCCCGTTTGCTGAAAATGGAAATACCTGCTCAAATTTCTGAGAATGTTTTAGATAAAAAAACAGATAAATTGGTGAAAAACGACCCGTTTGGGGGAAGGTGGGGTCTGCGGTTTCTTGAATTTGAATTA
The DNA here is from genome assembly GCA_030844895.1 of Ambrosia x helenae. Classification (NCBI taxonomy): domain Eukaryota; kingdom Viridiplantae; phylum Streptophyta; class Magnoliopsida; order Asterales; family Asteraceae; genus Ambrosia; species Ambrosia x helenae. Next base: position 25,857 of record JAUTDX010003788.1, on the reverse strand, counting down.
CATAATGCGTCTGATGTTGTGTTTGAGGTCAGTGTCTCTGTCAAGCTGGAAAATACAAATAATGAACATGGATGTTCAGAATTCACTTATCCAATAACAAGAATAGACAGAGATTACACTTCTCGAGTACTCATACCGTTGGAGCATTTCAAGTTACCAGTTCTTGAAGGTTCTGTGTTAATTAATAACAATTCAGAATCAAGTTCGAAATCTGAACTTAATGCCTTAGTTAAGGATATGATTTCAAAGATTAAGGTGAGGTGGCAGTCGGGCCGAAACAGCTCAGGAGAATTGCATATCAAAGATGCCACACAAGCAGCCCTTCAATCATCAGTAATGGAAGTTTTACTACCCGATCCGTTGACTTTTAGTTTTGGGCTTGCTAAAGAAGTTGACTTTGCAGGTTCAGACAAAGAAATGAAAGGTTATGTTTTGGCTAATTGCATGACTGCCATGGAAGTTAGAGTTAGGAATAACACTAAGGATTCAATTAAAATGAGTCTTACTGTTACATGTAGAGATGTAACAGGAGACAACTGCATTGAGGGCAACAATCCTACGGTTTTATGGGCAGGTAAGACTAACCTACACGCACTACTGCAATTTCCGGTGGTTTTAACTTTTAATTTTAGGTGATGTGAACAGGCTACCGGGTTAAAATGATGACCTGGCAGCTGACGTGTAGGTAATGACGATGTTGACTTTTTACCTTTGTGGGTCCCATCGTGTATATTCGCACATCAAGTGGGACCCACAATCGCATCTTTCGTCTTTATCTACTAAGTGTCATGTAAACATGACAGCAAAAAAATGAAAATATTAAATATATAAACAAAGAAAACAGTTTGATTATGGTGTCCCTTGTTTAACAATTGTTGTTTACCATAGGTACTTTAAATGGTGTAAAGGTGGACATACCCCCTCTCAAGGAAATCAAACATCCATTTTCTCTTTATTTTATGGTTCCTGGTGAATACACATTGTTAGCTGCTGCAATGATAGATGACCCGAATGACATTCTGCGAGCTCGGGCTCATTCTGTTTCTTCTGATGAGCCCATTTTCTGCAGGGGTCCACCTTATCATGTTAGAGTGCATGGAATTGTCTAAAGTCTTTACATTTCCATAACTACATACATCATTCATTATGTCAATCTTTGGTTACATATAATCTTTACCAAAAACCGATTCGATTAGCCCACCACAGGTTTAATAAAGAGACGGCAAGATGGAAGAATAAAAAAGAGAAATGCTTGTTTCTTTAAGTCCTTTTTTTGTCATTAATGTGTATGTTTTATATGGAAGTGAATCATAATAGGTATTGAGAGTTTATACAGTTTATATTGTTACTTTTTTGGTATGAAGAAACATTAGTCTTCTGATCTTCTGCATTTTTTCATATACTGAAGAAATCGACTGAACCATTTAATCCAAAGTTCAGTCGGTTCGAGATTTATATGGTTTAGTTTTGACGGTCTGACAATATGGTTCAGCCGATGGTTTGAAACCTAGAATTGGTCGTTTAACCATAACTACTTATTTATTTTCATCTTTTGAACTAAACAAATCAAAAAAAAAAAGAAAAAAAAAAGAAAGAAACAATGGAAAAAGATAATTGAATTTGGATTAAAAAAATCTTTTGAATACTTGAAACTTAATCTTTAATAATTGCATAGTAAGTGCGAATAAGCGGTCTTAGAATTTTAAACTAACTAGAAACATATTCCTAAGCTACTAGAAATAAACCATAACTCAAGATTAACTAGTCAACTAATCCAACAACTAGCTATAACATTCTCCTAACATACACACTAATAACAAATTAGTGATTATAGTTTATATATAGTCGCATAATATGTATGTATCTTCTTGAAACATGAACACATAAATATTATTGTAACTAAACACAATTACCTTATGAAGTAGTCACATACATTATGTAGTGTTCCAAAAATGGTCTAGAGACTTACTGTGCCCAAACATGAGACTTTCGTTGACTGAACGTAAACACTTTGCTGTCTAAACATGACACACTATGCGTTAGGGTAACCTCGGTGACATACGATGGATAAGCACTATTAATAGTGCATGTAACATTTATAAAATTTTGTATTAAGCATGGCCAATTTTGAATAAAAACATGCCCTTTCGTTTGTATTCCAACCCAAAAGTAATAGAAAGGGCAAAACCAGTAGAACTCAAATTAAGTTATTCTATCATCATAACATTTCATAATCATAAGTCCGTACAAGGCACTAATGCTATGTATTACATAGGATCCTAGGTGATTGGTGTGTCAACCATTAACATTTGGTTAAACGAATTAAACTAGTTTTACCACGTATACAAATCAATTGATTTTTGATTTATGATAGAAAAAGAAGTATTAGATCTCTCGTGGACCCACATAAGAACACAAGTCCATTTCTCAGTTGGTATAACCAAGTGAGGGTAAGGCCATAATGGTTTAGCAAGGGGAAAGAATTTAGGGTGCCATATTGGCTAGATAAATTCCTCCTCTCGCCCTCACTAAACATATGTTATGGTTAGTGGTGGGTGAAAGGATTGTATTAATTTTTAAACGTATTAGTGCATATAATGACTAAATTTAAACAATTACTTAATATTCAAAACATTGATACGAGTATATAACCCTCTGTCAAAACTACTTATGAGACCCAAAATACATAAAAAACACCATTTTTGTTAAAATATACCAGAAATGTTCAAAAAAATAAAAATAAACGAGCATGTGTAATCAATTTTTTAAAAGAAAAAAAAACAAGCATGGTTAACAAACCACTGAGGAGGCCGGTTTAACGTCCGGTCCGGTCCAGTCTGGTTATGCAAACATAAATGACGTGGCACTCAGTTATGGACGTTTGGGGAATTTTTTGCATAAATAGGCATTTTCACATGGGGGCAAGTGTTTATAGGTAGGTTGAGTAGAAAAAAGCACAAATAGGTAAGGATGATATTGTTTTGGCGACATTGAATCAACTTTTTGAGTGTTTCTAAATGGTTCAGCGACATTGATTAAAATATTTTTGAATGTATGGAATTTGTTTAGCGACATTAATTTTTTTTTATTGTCTCCAAACGGTTTAGCGACAATGAATAAAATTTGATTGTAAAATAATGGATTGGCGACATTAATTTTTTTTTAATGTATCTAAATTGTTTAGCGACATTGAATTTTTTTATTTGATTGTATATGAATGATTTGGCGACAATCAATATGTATTTGAAAGTGTGAAAATGGTTTGGCGACATTGATTTTTTTTATTTGAATGTATATGAATCGTTTGGCGACAATGATTGAATTAGGGTTCAGGCATTTTGAATTTGAATTTTTTTATTTGATTGTATATGTATGAATTGGCGACATTCAATATGACAATTTGGAGTTATTCAATTGTCTTCATTCAATTTGGGGACAATGATTTAACTTGACACACTAAAGTAGTCACGAGGTGATATGGGTTGTGTATTTTATTGATTTTATTAATAGGTTACTGGTTGAGATGAATAGGTTTGCAGTGAATAACCTTTCATTTCATGCACGGTGCCAACCTTCTTAAACCTAAAAAATAAGTCACGGGTGTTTCTCTTTATTGCATTTGTGTGTATGACATGATTCCCTTCAGTGAATAATCATTTCGTGAATAGAGGATTTGCAGGAAGATGGATGAGATGGATGATAAGAGCTTGTTATATAACAATAGAGGAGGTCGCAAACTCAAGTTCAGACAATCATCTCAGTCTCAAAATCTTTCAAAGTTTGATATATTTAGCAGTGATCTGAAAATGAATTACAACTTACACCCGGGTCCTCTTGAAGACAATGTGTTGTTTCTACACAACGATCACCGTGCGTTGTGTGTTTTCACAAATCCTGAAAAATACAACGAACCCCTAATGGTGAAACGCGGTGATAGAAGTTTATGGAAATTTCTGGCTAAAACCCCGCTAGGTGAACGGGTAAAAAGTATCATACAAGAAGCCGGGCTTGGTGGGGTGTTAAGTTAATAATAACAAAGAAAGACGTCGTTGGTTGCTACTAGAAACCACCATCTTCTCTTCTCTTCACTTCTCTTGTCTTCTGTTGTCGATTACAGACACTATGGAACAGGAACATGATCAGCAAAGGGAAGGTCCTTCAATTGAAGACTGCTTAAAGCTATTGAAAGGTGAACGAGACGAGCAACGTCTCGCCGGTCTCCTTCTGGCCACCAAATTCTGCAAAAACGATGATGTTGACACTATTCTTAGGGTTTACAATGCCCTCGGCACCACCTTCTTGGACCGCCTTCTCCGAACCGGTACTTATTACTTAACCTATCTTTGTGTTGTTACCTTGATATTATTATTATTATGGTGAATTGGACACTGTCATTAGGTTTTCTACTTCACATCTATATTTGAACCTCATTATAATTGTTGTCAAAATATTACATCCAAATTTTCATTTAATCTGTTCGATTGTTGGATGTAAAATGACGGTCGTTTAACTAATACGAAACTATTGCTGTTCTTTTTCGCAAGAAAAAAGATTATTTATCACGTTATGTGTGTGTTTGTGTGTGTTTATGGTAGGGATGGGTAAAGGAAGCTCAACCGAGAAGCGTCAGGATAACCAGGATGCTTATTTACAGCTATCTGTTACTATTCTAGCTGCATTTTGTCGGGTTCAAAAGATTGCTTCTTCAGATGATATGCTTAATAAGATTCCACTCATACTGGAAGTTCTTGCTAAGGAGTAAGCCTTTATAATAGACTTAGACTCTATCGTCTTTAATGAGCTAATTTAGTAACTAAACAATATTCTTTATTGTGTGTTGTTTGTTTTCTGAAATTACAGATTAGGACCTCCACTTATTGAAGAATGCTTTGAGTTTTTATACTTGGTGTCGACAGCCAACAGTAACGGGGTTCAAATCTTTTACAAGTCTAGTGGCATGACTGTTTTAGCCTCTCAGATGCCAAATTTACCAGATGGTATATTGTGTTTAAATTGTTACCCAAGTGTTTCATTTTAATTTCAAGGTTTGAGTATAATATCTGGATTTGAGTTTAATATTTTTTTAAAACATATTTAGGTTCCCATACAATGGAGCTAGCAATTAAACTCCTTCAGTTGACCATGAGTCAACTTTCCTTGGAGACAATTGTAAAAGAGTACTGTTCAGAATTATCATCAGTGGTAAGCTCGTAAATTTACCGTAACATCATAATTTTTCTTTTTTCAATTATTGTAACGCTACAAATTAAGTTATTCATTATTTGTGGCTTCTTGTTGCAGGTTACAGTACTAGCAAAACAGTTTGCTTTGACCCACAATGCTATGAAATTTGAGGCGCTTCATCTTCTATCAATGATCCTACACCCAATATATGCTGTATGTATATTTCATATTAAAATTATTCAAAATTTTAGTTTTGTTTCATTTTTACATATCATCACTTGCAGAAGATGTGACCTAAAATGGCACTTTGCTTTGCTTGCTTGGTACTATCAGGCACATGTACATGAAACTCTTTGTGCAATGAGTGACAAAAGTTGGACAACTTATGTACGTGTAGGTGTTGTTGCAGTTTTGCAAAACCGTGTTGGTAAGTTTTGATGTTATTGTATGCCTGATAAATCATTTTTTGACAACTTATATATTAAATATTTTATCTCCAGTCCCTACAACAAAAATGTTACTTGCACACTTGTAAACATGTATAAACATCTCTAACTGTTCACATTTGTAAACATGTAAAAGATGTTTACGCTTGTAAATGAGAAGGTATATTAAAAACAATCATAAGAATTTTCATGCTTTAAACTGTAGGCATTTAAAAGTGTGGACAAATATTACTTTTTGCACGGTTATAAGTGCAAACGTGTTTTTCCATAATATTATTGAGACATTTTTTTATAATTTTTTAATATCTTTTACATTTATAGTTGTAAACATCTTTTATGTGTTTACAAGTGTAAACTTGATAAGATCCTGTAGAAAAATGTGTGCAAATACCGCAACTTTGTCGTATTATAACATTAAGTTGATGCTCTTTTATAATCTTATTAATCTAACTGAAATTTATATCCAGCACCAAATCAAAGGCTTGAAGCTCTTATGGTGGCTGAGTCCCTTATGTGTATTGCTGGTGAAGGGTGGCTTATTGAGCAAACAAACATACCTGGCATTCCAGATTCGATTCCAGCTGACAGGTATTCAGATCATGTTATTTTGGCAACACAATTTATACTTTCCAGGTCAGCAAGTGCTTTTTCTTAACCTCGGCTTCATCATTTTTCCAGGTGTACATTGCTTGTTCTTGAAACTTCTAGGGTGGAAATTGCAGTTCTTCTTAATGACTTGGCGTATTTAAAATACGAGAAGTCTAAAGAAGCATTAGACACTGAATCTTATACATTAAAGCAAAGAAATCTTGGCATTGCATTTTCATTGGTAGAGAAGATAATTAAATTGATTTCACATATTGCTGGAGATGAAGGTATCATTTTCTTCATTTACCTTTAACTAGGTTGGTTATACCATGATTAATCTTGTATGTATCTTTCTAAATAACCGGACCCAATAAATCCCACAAATAGCGACAACTATAGGTAGGGTTTGGGGAGGGTGAGATATAGACAAACCTTACCTCTATCCATTTGGATAGAGAGATACTCAGAGATTGCTTCCATAGAGACCCCTTAGCTCGAAACAAACAACAAGCGCACACTATGTATAAGTGCATTATGCGGTTCTCCCGGTTTTTAACTATTATTGGTTTGGAATGTGACATGCAAGATGGTTATGTAACTGCCTGTGCTTCTCTCTCCTACTACTGATTATTCTTGTGCATTATGTGGTTCTGGCAATTATCAACATATTATTGATTCTGAAACGAAAGTGACCGTGTATATGTAGTAGTAGTCTGTTTCTGTTTCTGTTTCATTAATAAATAAATAGGATAACAACCTTAATTACTTTAGATCATTTTAGTGATAAGTACGCTATTATGAAATTTTGATGCCTTAACGAAATTGCCCCTTTATACATATATTTTAGCATTCTCTTAAGTTTTGTCTGTCCTACCACTTTATGGGCACAATTCATCAACAAGGACTCTGATCTGAAAGTAAAATTAGGGATTCTACTTGTTACCGCATGATACAACAGATTCTGATTTCTTTTTCTTTCTTTACAGGTAACATCATTAGTGAGAAAGTGTTTACAAAGATCATCACTGGGCTTAACGAGACAATTGGTGTGATCTTAGAGTATCTTCGAGATGCCAAGGTATCAAATATTAATATTACTTCACATGTTCAAGGGTATTTAGCTTCTATATGAATAATTACAACTTTTTTGCAGGATCATGGACAAAATAAAGGGAATGATTTATTGGCTTCAGTAAGGATTGTTGGAAGGTAATCCTTGTGTGAGTTTTATATTTTGTTCTTTTTCAGTTATATGACCATTTTTTAATAGTTTCTTTGTTATTTATCCATTTATATCTGCAGTTACCTTGCTGAGACTCCGGCTGCATGCAATGACAAAGTTATGGAGCTTTTGGGGTACATGGTTTTGGTTCAAGGTGAAGATGAACAGAGGTTGGTCTATTTATATTTTCATTTTTTTAAGTAGTTTATTCAATTTGCCAACAATTTGAAACTAATTTCTATAAATCTGGGTTGCGAATGGTAGCCCCTTCTTTTCAGTTTGTTTCTTGCTTCCAATGCTATGCCAAATAACAATGGAGGTTGATGGATGCCAACTTATCGTTTCTTCTGGAGCATATAAAGCAGTAAGTTATTACTTTAAATGCATAATTAAATTATAAGATGTTTCTGAATTCACCTCATGATTAATATGATTCTTACTAATTTGTCTAAAAATAAATATTGATTGAATTTAAAGGTTGTTGAATGCCTGATTAAGTTGCTTTCGGAAAATACCAGTACATTAGAGGATAATGGTCTCATCTTCTTGGCATGTGATACGATACTAAATCTTCTTTTGAAGGTATGCTAGTTTCCAGTACGACAATATCTCAATTATAATGCCACCCTTACAATTAATATATGTTGGTTTATGTGCATGTTTTTTTTCTCTTTTCAGAGAGATCAGGTTCGGGTGCACTTGGATGATTCTTATTTAATCAGGCTTCTGGGTGTGATATCATCTTGGGCAGGTATCAATTATCTATTCTTATTTTATTTTGTGCAGGTATCAGACATGGATTATATTTTCTTATTTTATTTTGTGATTTTGATAATTTGTGGTGAATCAGAGGATGCAGCTGACTGGTCTTGTACCATGATGGCTTCAAGCATATGCGCTTTGATATTGGATTCCATGTCTGAAACAGTTCTTCAAAGCAATCCACATTTCAGTCGTGATAATTTAATTAGTTTATGTCAGCTCATGAGGCGAAGTGTGGCTACGTATGGTAAAGTAAGTTGTCTAAATATTTCTTCTATCATGAGTAATAATGTTACTATCCTTTTTTTGGTTGCATGAAATTTGCAATAATTAGTTCTATATTGGGAAAAATGATGGTTGAATTACTTGGTAACTAATTCTCTATTTTATTTGTACAGTATACCGAGTCTGAGGCAGATCTTCATCAAATAGTCATCTCAGGTATGTTAATTCATAATTGAGAAGATTATTTGACGTTAATTGAATTTATATTTAACACGTTATTTATATTAAACACGTTAATTATTAATAAATTTTTAAGTAGAAATGACAATTTTCATGGGTCAATCCTAGCAGAGATCAAATGGGTTGAAAGTCTCCATATTAGTTATTATGATAATATTATATATTTTACAATCATATGTAACACGTTAGTTATTTGTATAACTGTTGCCAAACCATTGGCAACTCTGTTAGTGAGTTTGATTTTTATTTTTGCCCATATTTACTGGCGGGACCTATACTTGGTTCACTTTTGCATTTTGATATACATTTTCGCGTAAACAGTCTGGAGTTGCTTATTCCAAAACAATTATTTGTTTGGTTGTGTAGGGTACTCAAGGTGGGCTGATCGGTATCCTCATATTAAAGCAGCTGTAGAAGGGAAGTAGTCGAGAAAATATGTTGGTGGAAGTTATAGACTTCGCACAGTTCATGTTACTTTAGAGCTCTGAAGAGTTGTGTTATGAGAACTTAATTACAAATTTTGATGCAGGATTCTTGTATAGTGTTAGGCTCACAGATTTTTAAATTGACTAGAACTGATGTATTACCATATGATAAATTCACTAATGGGATCTTTGGAATCGCTTATAATCGTATCAACGATTTGGATAACCAATCCCAAGCGTTAAAAATAGCTAAATAGTCTATTACGTATAAAAATGCATAGAAAAACACAGTTTTAGTAAGCAATCTCCCGTGTGCCTTGAGCATACACAAGACTTAAATATTTTCGTAGCTATGTAATTGTAAACTTTAACTTTAAAAAAAAATGTAATTGTATACTTTGAGTTGTGGTTGAGGGAGGATGGTGTGTCTAGGTGTTTTGGATATACAGAGGACAAATATTCTAAGCACGCGTTAGAATATTGAACACTGAGCAGCCGTAAAAGAGGGGATAGAAATGAGGATTAAATGTGTCTAGATGGCTTGAGCGCATGTACTTTTTTTGAGCACACGTATCGGTATTCCATTTTGTGCTTAGACGTGTCCTAGATGCCTTGGACGTAGACAATCAAATTCTGTCCTGTCCTCATGTGTGGTGTGTGCCTTGAACATACACAAGGCACAACTATTCTAAAAGCACACTATTTTTTTTTATAATTTACGTTATCTTTTTAGAACGGCTCAAATACCCACCAGCCATATCTTAAATTTACACATTTTGTCCATTGTAGGACTCAAACCCTCAACCTCGTATGTCAGGGCATCTTTCCATCACAAATTGATATGCTACAAGTCTTTTTTGAAGTTTTTGTACCTTTTAAACTTTGCTATATTCTTCAAATTATAAACGCATATAAAGCTGGCTTATTTTTCCTATGCTTTTTTATGCAGCTAGACACAAGAATTCTTTGCGCCTTACCAATTTGACTGCTATGGTACAACACAAAGCCAAAACTTCCGCATTTGAATATTATTAAAAAAAAAAAAGAGGGAAACAATACAGGCGTGGATGATTATATATACATAAAAGAAGAGATTTTGGTTTCCCTTTCCAAAAAACACAAATATCCTGCCAATAACAACAAATGCAGCTAGCAACAACGAAGAATGTATTCAGTTGAGATAACGCCTGCAATTATTAGAATTGCAAGAACATAATATCTTTTTACCTTCATCTTCATTGTTGAAATGGTAGTCATATGTTATCTCTTCTCCTGGATATATGTCCCTTTCAGCAAAGAACACAACCTGCAATTTTACACAATTATATACTTTTCACTTATTTTCATTCAATTCCAAATAAAATGAGAATATTAGACAAATAATTACAAAATATTTTTATGTAAGTTAAGAATTACCTTCTTTTCACCCCGTATCGTAATCACTTTAGCCACACAATTTGGCTAGACATGAAGCGAAAATAATCACAAGTTAGTTTAAGAAGGATGAAGTGATTAGTAAACAAAGCATTCGTTAAACTGAACCAATTTATGGTAGGTGTGCAGAATTTAAACATAAATGAGCAAGATGACTTTACCTGGCATGAGTGGTTTACAAACCGAGCAATTCCCCCTTTTCGAGTGGCGTCAATTATATTTTCTTTATCAATTCTGAAAAAGTAACAAGCACTTTTATATTGCAATTGCTTTCCAGATTGATATTCAGTTTCTCTTCTATCAGCAACACGCAACCCCACGATTTCACCAACATACTCTACAACCTGTTAGCCAAATAATGAATGATACAATTCTTTTGAACAAATACTAATAGAATTGTTTAATTAATTAATGTAATGACTAATGGTTTATGATTATAAAACTACATTATAGAAATTTTACATAAAACAGTAAAACATTTGAATATACGACTTTAAGCATTTGAATATACTTTAGTTGACATTTGACCTTGCTTAAGCTGTCCGAATTATTTTGATATGTATCTATCTATATAAAGGGTATGCATCATACCATTGCACTCTGTGAAATGAACAATGATGTATACAGACCAAGAGCATGGATTCCTGATTTGTATACAACCAAATGCTTCCAACCTTTTGACTGTTTATAGCGAGCATACTCTTTCTGCAAATACCCAGTACGACAGAAGATAAGATTTCCCAAAGTAGCTTTACAGGCAGATAGCGTTTAGATGTGCTTATGATGCTTCATGATATAAAATTATGAATTATTTAAGATAAAATAACAAAAAGAACTTTAAAAGGAGGAGAGAGCTTTTAATACATAGTAACATAACCAATTTTAAGTGGAGAACTGCGAGAATTGTATAAACGCCTGTACCAATTGTTTTATTTGTGATACATAATAAAGCGGTTATCTACCCGCATAACCTTCTCTCTCTCTCTCTCTCTCCCACCCCTGTGCCATGCACTACATCTAAGTGCTTATGCAGTTCTCTACTTAATATTGGTTGTATTGAACACGTCCCTTAAAGTATAAGCCTCTCTCGAAACAACTTCAAAAGGGGTAACTGCGTAGTTTGTGTTATCTTACATAATAAATTTTATTGATAGGATACGAAAGTGATCATGCAAACTGATTACTCTAAACAATCAGACAACCAGAATCGTGCTTATTCAAACACCAACAACAATTTTTGTGATTTCCAAGTTGCAGCAATTAGATAATCTGTTTCATAACACAAATCCAAACACTCCCTAAGTAGGCTCAGAGATCAATGGCCTTCAGTTTAACATACCCGGAAATCAGATTCTACATCTTGAACTGGTTGTATTGGTCTATGGAACCGTTTCTTAAATAAAAGTTGCCGATTTATATAATTCCAAGCATCTACTTGCTCTTGCTGAACCATGCATCCATCACCCCCACTACGGTTTTGTTGGTTATCATGCCTAAACCCTTCTCGTTTCCGTCCCTTATAACCCTGATCCACACAAAAAAAGATAGATAATAAGAACACTCAATTACTGAGTATTGGGTGGGTTGGGGGGATTTTTAAGACAGCACAAACTAAATGCCTAAATGGAGCTAATCCTTTTACAACCATTTAACCCGCCACCCTCCTGACAAATTAAGATAATCGTGATACACAAGTCATGTGTTCATGTTACATGGATTACGCATATCCGGGTTAGGATTCAACTTTTTGACACATTAAAGTAACCACGTTGTGTTTGGGTTAGGTTATACAAACTGTGCCAACCCAAACCCGACACAGGTGCCAGTGTGCCACTTCTAAAATTATTATAGCAGACAAACCTCGGTTCGAGCACATGTTTCCTTTTCATGAAGAGACACAATTTGCATGCTCTGAGAGTTATTACAACGATGATCCTCTGTAACATGAAGCTCACATCTTCCATAGAAACCAACCTTATCATTTTCAGCTCCTTCGACCTCACTTTGCAGTAAACCCTATTTCCAAAGCAACAATCATATTAGCACTAAAGATAGAAAAAGAAAAAATCTTACAATCCTCCTTGCAGGAGGGAGTTCTTTACCATTTACTTAGAAATATACCGATTCTGGTTATGTTTATCTCTAATGGGTCAAGCGGACAAATTCAAAAACAAAACAAACCACAATTCACCCAATGTTTTAGTTTTAATGCATAAAACTCATAACCATTTTATTCTGAACAATCAAATAATATTATTTCGAAATGGTAATTGGTATACTGTTCTTTCACCTGGATAAAAAGAAGTTACCTATTTCGCCACATCTAATTTACCTAGCACAGGGCGTCCAAATAACAACATACCATATGTAAGTGATGTTTAGTCGAGTCTACTACTCATTTTATATAAAAAAAATTACAGCCTTTTACGGGAGATTAAGACCTTCTGATGGGCACACCAGGGATGGAAATGAATAGCACAGTCCATAACTCTGCACCTTATGCAACATCCACCAGGACGTTTACATATTGAACAAACCTGCATGTAAAATAACATTATTGAGCATTTTTTTATAATTTAGATACATGGACAACATAGCCATGGAAAATGAAATAGTAAACTTTATTTAGCTAGGGTCTAACCACAATTCCTTTGGGATAGCAAGCACCAGACACATCAAAGGTACTCATGGTGTCTACATTTGGGCATCTTGTGCCAGGTGTCCAAAGTCCACAAACCATATGGACCCACTGCTTCACAGTAGGGTCAATAATTCCTGCTGTAACACTATTTATTACCATTTTATCATTGACAGGATAAGATAAAGTCTTGACCATAGGATCAGCTACTGAAGATGCCCTTATATGTTCACGAATAATTTGAGGTGCATCAATATTAACTTGAGTTTCCTGTGAGTCTGTAACAACATTCCATGCGTTCAAAAGGCTTCTAACAATGTTATCACTATGGAGAGCCCTAGTCATGACCCCACCTTCATAACCACATAGTACACATGCCTAGATGTCAATAAGACAACAATTAATATGTATATATGTTAAACTTGAAGAATTTCTAACACCAATAAGACTTCAATTTGAAATTGAACAAGATCTTACCATATTAGTGGCATTTTCTCTGCACGGTCTACAATACCAATCATTCTTGGGAACTTTTAAAATCCCATAACAAGCCTGATGCACCTGTGCATAACACCATATAAGAGTTTTTCAGAATATATGTAGATGATACTTTAATCAAAGTATACAAATACTGAACACGGGAAAGGGCATACTTTAATCAAGCATCCGTTGCACTCCAGCAAGTAATTTAATTCATCATTGTTTAAGCTTCCACAAACATTGCAGAAATTATCCACATTTGGAGTTGACTTGCATAACTCCTTAGGAGATCTAAACCAGAGGCCATTCATCTTACTATACATTGTAAAGACAAAAGTAATTGTCCAGACAATCCAAATATATAAAGTTACCTTGATATACTTTCTATCCCATGGAGATTATTACTGTTTCCACCATTCTTCAGGTTATCTTGTGGTATTGAAGTTATGATCTTTGGAGTTGTAAAACCAGAACTTTTTTCTGATGATCAGAGAGCATAAAAATAAGGTAGTGTCAGTATGATGGAATCAAAGAAATAATGGGATTGTGCCTTCTATTGGAATGACACAAACTTGTTTGTTTTTTCGTTCCATCATAGAATAAAAGATACAATGCAACCCGTTTTAATTTATGCAATCTTCAATAACATAATTTCTTTAACTATTTCAAAACTTAAATTAAAGTAGCTTTAATTTTCGAAAAATACCTAGAACATATCTTATATGTTATTATTGTATTTAATTTGTACACAAAAGATCAATAAATTTTAAAAAAAGGAATACTAAATACAGATAAACTATACACTATCCATAGCTAATACTAAAAAAATTGTATTAAAACCCATTCCATTGATGCAGGGCAGCCGAAAAAGATGATAGAATGCAATGATCATTCCATTCCATTCCATTCCATTCCGGCCAACCAAAAGTATAACTTCTGTAATAGACCCAAACATATTTCAAGATAAATGAAGCTAAATACATTAATGTCCTATATTAGTTAGAGATAACATACCTTGTGTAATTAACTCGTATAGGCTACGTTTGCGGATCTTCTTACTTTTTCGCCTTTTTTTGGTACCAAAATCACTATCTGAGGTTTCTGTTGTATCACCATCACTATATACCTCAGCCCCTTTCCCTATGTGGCACTTATCCTCCTTAAAACTAGAAAATCTATCTGTTTTTTTATTTCTTTCTCTGATTATAGATTTCTTTAACGTTTTCACCAGTGATTTCTTCACAAATTCATCTTCAACAGGGGAACATCTTTTAGAAGATTTAATAATCCTTTTAAGAGACAAAATCTTTGCTGGTTTAGATGTATCACCATTTGAGATAATACCATACTTCCCACATACTACTGGCCTAGTGAATCTTTTACATGACAACTCTTGTTTCCAAACACTCTTCGGTTTTGAAAACTCCAAATCAATCCTTACCTTCTTTCCACGCGATGATTCTGGAATTTCAAGAAATTCATCATAACCCCTTTTTTGAGTCTTAGATGGAAATTGCTTGTTATATTTATCAAGTTTATGTACATCTTCAAGAGACTGAGAGGACTGCCCAGAGTTTCCAGTAGATATTGAAGAAATAGGGGAGGCAGTGAATGATTTTCCAAGAAGTTTAAATTTTGTTTCCCCTTTTCTTTCTCTAGATTCAAATTCTTTTTCAAATGTATTCTTTGAAGTACTATTTTCATGCATAGGGGCTTTGTTCTGTACTTTCTTCAATCTTAAAGAGTCTATAACCCTAAGCTCATCAACAAGACTACGAGTTGATCGATCATGAACTGATTTTGATTGTGTTTCATTTTTGGGATCGCTTTTACGATAAAACCCATCACATCCAGTGTTGCTACAATCATCAGAAGACCAATTTTTGGCACAATCAGTGGTTTGTGCATCATCAGTACATGAATCTCCATTGCTGATTTTGACCGAAGCTTGGGTCAAAGCAGGGGCCGAACATTTAGATGATATATTAGACATAACCTGCTCCTTCATGCAGTCAACATTCTGAACAGGTTGGTCAATGCTTTTGACAACTACATCAGAAGTTTGGCCATTGATATCAACTCTATCATCTAAAAACTTAGCCGTTTCATCTCTGCATGACCCATGGCACTTTCCTGCCATTTTATTAGGAACATCTTTCCATTGAAAAGCATTAAATTCACCCTTCTTTAAATCTGGCTTTATTGTTTCTCCAATTTTACCTACAGAAATAGACCCATCACGCAAAGTGCAATCTTTTTGCACATTGGAAGGAGATAATGTAGGGGCTCTGATTCTTGATGGTTCTCCAAAAGCACTGAGAAAACTCTTTCCATCAAGATTGGATTTTTCAACCATAAGGTTTCTTTGTACCAGACAACTACAGGTTTCTGGAGCATATGCACATGATGTACCCCGAAAGCAGTTTCCATGCCCAGATGATGAACCAGTTATACCAATCCTGAAATTTTTTAATGTAAACTCACAATTGTGATTGCAAATAAGGTAACAAAAAATAACTCAGGAAAATTACAGAAAGGAAAATAGTATAACTAATTACTATTTCTTGACTGTTTTGTAGTAACGTTTAGTCACCTTGGCAGTGAAGGACCAGTTTGATAAGGGTGGCTCAGCGCTCCATTTTTCCCTATCTGAAATGATGTTTCTTGTTTTACTGCAGAATATTTTCATTATTTTTAATTAAATCTACGTGGGTAGAGAAAATGAACTAAAAAATCAGTAAACTGTAGTGAAAAAAAATAAACATTTACCAGAAACTACAGCTGATTTCTCTACACCATTTGCAGTCCAAGAAGTAGTTCCAGAATGAACAGGTTTTGTCGCAAGTTCTGGAATTTTATATGTGCTTGCAGTTGATGTTGATGGAACTTTTATCGGACTCCATAAATTTCCATTTAAAGGGTCGCCTGAATTTTGTTTTCATTATTACATTTTATATAAGTGGTAGTTAAAATGAATTATATAATCAATAATCTCTGGTGATAAGAATAAACATTTACCAGAAATTACAGCTGATTTCTCTGCAGCATTAACAGTCCATGAAGTAGTTCCAGAATGAACAGCTTTCGTCGCAAATTCTGGAGTTTTATATGTGCTTGTATTTGATTTTGATGGAACATTTATTGGACTCCATAAGTTTCCATTCAAAGGGTTGCCTGAATTTATTTTCATTATTTTTTATAGATCTAATCTAAGAGGGTAGAGGAAACAAACTAAAAACGCAATAAATTCTTTAGAGATAAAAACAGCATTTACCGGATATTACAGCTGATTTTTCTGCAACATTAGCAGTCCAAGTAGTAGTTCCGGAATGAACAGGTTTTGTTGCAAGTTCTGGAATTTTATATGTACTTGCAGTTGATTTTGATGGGATTTTTATTGAACTCGATAAATTTCCATTTAAAGGATCGCCTGATACATTTTGCTCCTTTTCAAGTCCACAGAAAGAAGAAACTCTTGATGAGGGTGTATGTGAATTCATTACTCTTGCACCCTCTACATTTGACACTGATGAGGTCATGTTAGGAGAAGAGTTCATAACCATAGATGAAAACATCATTGATGGAACTCTTGATATCCAAGGTGGTCTAGGTGACTCATGTCGAGATGTGACTGGTCTAGGAAACCCATGGTCAACATGTTCTAACCCTTTCCCTTTGTCCATAAGCTTGTGATTTTCCATATCATTAAAAACGAGCTTGGAAATCCGAGATTCAACATATTGCTTAGGCGTCTTATCTTTAGAATTATTAAAGGGTGAAAATAGCATGGAATTAACTGAATCCACAACCACATCACCTTTCAATTGCTCAGGTTGAAAAGTGGTTCGTGTGCTATAGGCTCCAAACCCAAGACTAGAAAACCCTAACCGGTTTTGTCCTTCCGTTGAACCGGATTTAGTTGCTTGAACAGCACAGTTCACAACTTGCTTGCTCTCCTTTGTAATTCTATTACTGCCTGCAATATCTTATTATGAAAAAAAAATAAGAAAGGAAAAAAATGAGTTCTTAGTTAATATATTAGAATTTGAACTAGAGGTGGATAAATGGGCAAGTCAAGCGGGTTGGGTGTCACATCAAAACATGTTCGGAACATGTTGGATGACCAAAACGCTACTTGTCCAAAAGTATTAATTTTTTTAGTGAACAATTAGTGCTATATGAATACGAAAACTATACTAATCTAACTTTCATATAATTTAATTTATAGGATTTATGGTCAATGTTCAGCCTGTTCGACATGTTCTCGGCCCATTTGACTGATTTCCATTAGGCTACTTTTTCCAGTCACCCGTTTTCCCCACTAAAGATCTAAGTAGTTAACTCGGCAGATATATCGACGATATATCACCGATATCTCGGTTATCGGTCATCAACCGATATAATGGTACCGATATTTTGACCGATATTTTGTACCGATATTATTGGCGATATTGGCCGATATTTGACCGATATTTTACCGATATATCACCGATATTCCTGATATTGGTGTTTATCTTCTTAGTTCTTCCATTTTTCTTACTTTTTTATAGTTGTCAGTACTGTTTTAAGTCTTAATTGTTAATAATTAGTGTTAAATATTAGTGTTTTAAATCTTAACAAGTTCCCACTTGCTACAATTGTTAGTGTTTTGCAAGTTGTAAAAGGTTAATTTGTTAATGGTAGGAGATTATATTGAATTGTTAGTGTTAAATTGCTACATGTATGGATTTTGCATGATATAAAAATTGCCGATATCCCACCGATATCTCACCGCGATAACCTATATCTCAAATATCGGTCCTTCACCGATATCCACCGATATCCGATATTTTACCGCATTAACTGCTTAGCTAGAGATAAAGCATATCTTGACTCAACCCATGTATAGATAAAACACTCGAAATTGCTATATCTAACTAGAATGCCAAGGCAGGAAGGAAACAAATTAAAACAAAAAAAATAAATAGAAAAAATAAAAGAGAAACAAACCATTATAAATCTGCCGCTGTGAGGAAACCAACTCCAATGGATGGCCAACTCTGCTAACAGGAGTATTGAAACATGGTACTCCTGATATCCCCAATGTCTGATTTTGCTGAGATGGCTGTCCTAGTCTCAATTCAAAATTTGAGGAAACCTTAGTCTTTTCCATTACATCACCATCCCTATAATCGTTTGTTTTATCAGAGTATGTTGGTACAGATTTAAAAGCATTATCCTCGTCACCAGCCAACTTTGAGTTTGATAAACGAGACACATGCTGCCCGCTAGTCTTGTTAGCTGAGACACCATGCGCATAGCTCTGAGATGTTTCAGTGAAGCCATTTGGTAATTTACGTTTATCAAGGGTGTGAACAAAATTCTGATTTGAACAGTGGTGATCTGGAAATATCGATGGCTGTCTAGAAGGCCCAACATAGTTGGACAGATCAGCAAGTTTTGTCTTGTTTGCTCCCCTCTCATTACTTTTTGCCGCATCAGCTGCTGTGGAGTATCCTTCAGGCCAGTTCCATCCACATTGATCTTCAGTTATCCTAATCTAAAGCATGATAAAAACATCACCAACCAGTGTTCTTGTTGCTTCAATAACATGCCAATAAGAAATACAATTTCAATGATAAAGATTAAACCAAAATTCAACATGACTGGGGATTGTTATGCATGTTTCATAGATGAAGGTCCATAGTCAAATCAGAAACACAAAGGTCAAAATTAATACATAAGATGCAATTCTTCTACTTTCTTGAATCTTTCCTAACAGGTAATCACATGACAAGGAGAATATGTAAACTTACCCCGAACTTAGAAAAGTAGACTTTTCGCCACTGAGCTATGGTCTCGCCACTATCCATATGGACAGCATCTCCTGGGTTAACATCCTGCAGACCTGAATGCTGCAGGCAAGTAGCAGTAAGAATAAACCATAAACGATTTTATATACATAAGCATTTCCATAAGATCCCATGATTAATACAAAACAAGTATACTCAAAAACTACCTCTGAAAACTTAGAGATTGACATGTGAAAACCATGGCATGAGCAAACAACCCCAAGGAGTCCACTGCTGCTAAGAAACAGATCACCGCCTTCCAAAATAAAATACCCAAGATTAGAGCTTGCAAAACCTACAACAAAAATTATGTAAACACTCACTTGCATACAGACAAAACACGCGTGGCAAAACACGCGTGGGAAGAGATAATTGATGATTAACAGATGCGCTGTGAAGCTTCCCATGCTGAGCTGGCATCGGACCAGAGACTGGCATGTTTTTCAGAGAAGTGAAGCCGTTTGATTGTTTATGTAAAGAACCTTCAGCATTTCTTTCATCACCTTCCGAAGACCTGATTGGAACAAGTGGACGGATATTAGTTTTGGACTTCAAGTAGCGGTTATCAATGTTTTCTGATGATGGCTTGGGGGGACTGCATGAAGATTCATCTCCTGTAAGATCCACAATAGAGCTACTATTGTAGACATGAACATTACTGGTTTGATTGGATGGCTTTGAGCTCAATACTTGTTGGGAATCATACTGTGAGATAGATGGTGATCCAGAAAGCAAGGTAAAAAATGGAGTTCCCATCACTGACAGGCCTGAGTTGTATAAATTGAAATTTGTAGTTTGAAACAAGGGGTCAGCCATCAGTTTCCGGGTTGATGAAGATGGCTCTTGCAAAATATGTGGATAAGTGTAACGACTTGAATTAATCATCTACATCAAAGATAAAGTTATCAAACTTGTATGTCAAAACAAGCAAATCTCTCTCAAAACATGTTGGCATAACTTGTTATATCAAATCAAGTTCTGAAAAATTATAGATAATTTGACTAATGACGAAACAGACGCATGCATAAAGGAACGTTAAGGCATGACTGCAAGAATATCAGCTATATTTTGAAGTACATTAATGTAAAATCACAGTAAAAAAAAACAGGCGAGGGGCAAATGAAAACGAGTATGAGGCGGTGCCTCATTGGGTTATTTTGTATGTACCTCGTAGGGCTGAGGCGGTAAAGAAAGTTGCGCCTCAGTGGGTTTTGATGTGTGTTTTTGATATTTTAGACTTTTTGTGTCAGTTTCAAACATTTCGTGTCTTTTTAACGTGTGCTTTGATGAATCTGATGATGAAATTAGTTAGTATTTTATTTTTTATAAGATACATAATTTTCATATTTATTTTTTAATTCCACCAGGCACGATTCGGTAGAGTTTTAAACCTGTAAAAGTAGATACATTGTCTATAGTGTAGAATATAATCTACACATATAAAAATGCCAGTCACATACAATTTACCTTAGTTACACATATTCACCTTAGCAGAATCTAACAAAATTTAGGGAAAAATTTAAAAAATAATAATAAAATACAGAAGCAGTAATAAGTATAAGGTATTCAATATCCTCCATGGTTAAAAAGTAACAGAGAAACACATGAGTGCAACAAACTCTATAAACATATAAGACAGTTAAATAATAATAAAAATAAAAGAGTAACGGAGGTTACCGAAGCCCTAGAAGAAGAATCCTGTAACTGAACTTGAGTAACAGGAGACGGAGCCTCCACCGTCGATGAGTGCCACGTGGAGCCACCACATTTGGTCGTCTGCCAACGATTATCCATACTCAACAAGCTCAAAACCAGCTCAAATCATCAAACAAGAAGAGATGAATCAGCCAGCATTAAACACATAAATAACTTCTTTCATTACAGGTGCTTAATAATAAGTTTACAGTTCACACACAGTAAGTTACAGTAGCAACAATGGAGAGAGTGTGTGTGTGTGTGAAGAGAGAGTGTGAATGAATGATGATGAAAGGAGGGAAAAGACAAGTGTAGGTGTAGGTGGTACTTATTTATTAGTTTAGTTGTTCCAGGAGAAAAGCTGACCTATTAGACCATACAGAACCATGGACCAATATCAGCCCTTAGATTCTGTATCTGATCGTTTCTGACCGTTGATTGTGATTAACAGCTTGGATTTGATATAGTGTAGTGTGGGGCATTCTCTGTGTCATGGACCACCCATCCTGCTTCAACGCTAATCGATTACTTTTCAAATAACCCGAGAGATTTTTTGGTTGATTAAGTGTTGAATTATTAAAAAATCTGAATAGTTAAGTGTTGAATTATTAAGTTGGATCTCTTAATAGTTAATTTTCTTGTCCAACATTGGTAGAAAAGTTTCATTAATGTTCAGCTTAGTTCAGTATTTAATGTTTAGTGCTTAATGGTTCAGCAACATCTCAAGTCTTAATGATTCAGCTTTAACCATTCCATTCAGAAGCTGCAACAAACGAGTTGAATGTTGAATCACTCAGCGCTGAATGGTTCAGAGCTTCATTAAGAGGCTTGCCAAACAGCTCCTTAGTGTCCTGCTTTAGGCTTGAACTCCCAACCTTTTTTTTGAAACTCTAACACCTTTACAACCACACCATACGGGGTGGGGCAGAGAGTCTTCCTAAATAAATCTTGTTCTGAGTTAAGCCAAGGTGTTTCTTGGTTGTAGATTTTTTTAAGGTAGATTTTTTTAAGGAGAAAAGTTAAATTTCATTCCATAACAACGAACATTACATCAAAATAGCGGACAGACGGGCAACAAGCTGCGCCGCCACCCATTTCTGTATAGCGAACCTTAGTCTACTAAAAACAAACCCTTGCCCCCCCCAGGAGTTGAGACATTACTATGTATAACCCGTTGGACCCTGGTCAAAAAACGAATAGCTTCCGGAGCCAGAGACCCAAAGGTATCAAAGGCCAGGGGGACGAAGGCGTGTTGGTTATCTTCACAGGCTTTAGCATGCTTTTCCACTTTTTTTTCGTCTCTGCCCTTCGAACCGCATGCCCGGCTACAAACCCATTGTCTCTCAAACCGGCTAAAAAGGATACCCCTGCTAAGTCAACGCAAGAGTGTTTTCCCCCAGCCCACCTAAAAACAAGCAAATCTGCTGGTCACAAGGTGGATCTCCCTTTCCGCAGGGTCCGATAGAAAGTTCACAAGAGCCTCCTTCTTGGCTGATATCGCCGCTCTTTTTAAAATGTCCCAAAGAACGTCTCGGACCCAATCATGTCAGTACTTAAACCGGGGCAGCTCTTTGCAGTGAACCGCATGCTCCACGTACTTATCCAAGCAGGCCTTACGACAGATCGGGCAAACTTCATCTTCAGGGTAGATGGGGACCATCAACCGATATTTAAGAATGGTCCTGTACTCAACCGCCGACATACTTTGACCCAACCCGTCGATCGGGATAACAGTCAGAAAATCTTGGGCGTGGGGCCCTTGCAAGCATTCAATAACCGCCTTTTGACGTGGTGATAGATCAAAGACTTCACCCAGGCTCTGAGCGACTTTGCCGAAGAGCTTTGGGGGGCGGTGTCCTTATCAAAAAAATCGCCAATATCAAAGCCTGGGAGAGAGCCATTTAGCCTATCGAGGGCCTGAACGTAATCCGAGTCCATGCCGGCAACCTCGCTATTCCTTAAAATGGTCCTGAAGTTTCCAAGATTGAGCTCTTGAGGCCACAAACGCATAGACCCCCACATCCCTCGCAGAGAGAAGCGCTAGTCCTCCTAAGCGTATCGGCAAGGATTGCAGACGCCATTGTAAGTCACAAAAGAACGGCCCCCGCACACCAATATGTCTTCAAGGATGGCATATGCCATTGTAAGTCGTCGCGTTCTATTCTTTTAATGAAAGGGTGGTCTCATATGTCTACAGTTCTACTTTGCTTTTAAAAAAAATTAAAAAATATATATTCTACTGTTGGAGAGAAACAGGTGGATTCCATCTTTTTTTTAATAAAGGTGCACTTTTTTGCAATGGTTAATTGAAAGAGGGTGTTTGGGATTGTTTTGTTGTTTTGATTATAACTATTTATTGACTTATGCCGTTTTAAAATTAAGTTTTTAAAAAAATGTTTGGATTAATTTTTGTGATGTAAAAACCCAATAAGCCAATAAGTTGTTTTTTAAAAGTGTTTGGCTTAGTTTATTGTGAAAATTGGTTGTATGGCTGGTAGATTTGTGATTTTTATTCTAAAAGTCAAAAGCCAAAACAAAAAGGTACTTTAGCCTGGAGCCCGGGATAGAGAGGGAGCAAACGAAACTTTGATACGACACTACTTTAGCCGGAGCACATGTACAATGAAGAACATTTTAGGCGACGCTTTAGAATGAGCAGGAAATTATTCATGCGTCTATCAAATGATTTGTCGGAGCGATATCCTTTTTTTCAACAAAGAGAAGACGCAAGGGCCCGACTAGGGTTTACATCCGTATAAAAATGTACAGCCGCTCTTCGGCAACTAGCATATGGGCTTTCGTCGGAGGCAATGGATGAGTATATTGCCATGTCCGAAAAAGTTACGCGCGAGTCGCTTCATTTTTTTAGTCAAGGTATATATCTATATATATATATTTTAGTTACCTTCCACATATTGTTTAAACTTTTGTTCTCAAATATCGTTTAACATACATATCTTTGCGTAGAGATCATATCTATTTACTCACGAAGATATTTGCGTAAACCAACAATGTATGATATCCAATGCATATACGAGTTTCATGGTGAATAACACGGGTTCCCAGAATGCTTGGTAGTCTCGATTATACGCATGTTGGTTGGGCTATGTGTCATACGGCTTGGTGAGGTTAGTTTCATCAAGGTGATCACGTTGGGCCGAGTATTATACTTGAAGTTGTGGCCTCACATGATCTTTTGTTTTGGCATGCTTTTTTTAGAGTTGTGGGTCAAATAACGACCTAAATGTTATCGACCAATCACCAATATTTGATGACCTCATCGACGGGGTTGAGTCGCCCCAATCGAATCGGGGTCCTGATATTCCCCTCGACCCATGGCGTTAAAAAATATCTCTCGAATTCTCGTCCAAAACAAAGGCTTGCCTTGATAGTTCGCTATAAATAGAACAAATATAAATTAAAAAAAATCCGATTAACAAAAAAAATCCGATTTAAAAAATATATATATTTAAAAAAATACGATTAAAAAAAAACAATAATAATACTAACCAACTTCAGGATCCTCCGATACGTCGAGTCAAGCCCGCGCTAGTGAAATTTCCTCGTCTTTATCCCAAGGTTGATACTTCTTTCTTTGTCGAGGCCAGGTAACTTTTTTTTTTTGTGCGAGCGTCTCCCCCCCTCCTTTGAGAACCCTCTGGTTTACATGGTTGTTCGGGTTCCGGTTCAGGCTCGGGCTTTTATTGTAAAATGTTGTGATTTTTGGTGTGGTTTTTGTAAAGATGTAGTGGTGTTTTTACTGTAAAATGTAATGGTTTTTAAAGATGAATGTGATGTTGCACATATACTTGAAATTGAAATTGGAAAAAAAAGTAAATAAGAAAGTTGATCATTCAAAGAGACGTTTGGGTTGGGGGGGGGGGGGATTTGATCGTTCAAAAGGTGAACGTTGGGGTTGGATGAGGTGGCAAAAGGTAATTGGTTGATGTTGTCGAGCGTTAAAAAAATTAAGGCCCTCCCCTTTTTTTCCCTTTAGCGCCCAACAGTAACGGTGTTGGGGCAGAATTGGGCGCTAAAATTGTTTTAAGGCCCCAATTTGCGTTCCAGTACACATGGTCTAAGGGTCTGGAGGGTAGGATGGTAAACAAAAAACTCGTAACTCGTGCCTCGCTCGAAAAAAGGAGCCAGCTCGGCTCGGCTCGATTGTAAACGAGCTTGAGCTCGAGCTAGGCTTGTCTCGGCTCGTGAGCTCACGACCTGGCTTGAATATTTTTTTATTTATATGTTTTAATTTTATTTTTAAATGTTTAAATTAAAAAAATATGTGAGAGGAGATTGAAGTGTTAACATTTTAAGTTTAATTAATCAAAAAAATATGAAAATTAATAGAAACAAACACAAATTATATACATATAATACTTCAAGTATGCCTTTCATTCTTTAAAATATTAGTAAAATAAAAAAAGATACATGTATATTTGTAATTTTATTTTATTTTTTATATTTGTAAAAAAATAATAAAAAATAAAGAGCTGGCTCGAGCTCGGCTTGAACATTTGCGAGCCGAGGTCGAGCTCGGCTTTTTCTGCTCGACCAAAAAAACGATCCGAGTTGGCTCCTTTAAGTTCAAGCTCGAGCTTAGCCTTGCTCAGCTCGTGTACAACTCTATCTTTGCGGATAGAGATGCTTTTTCTAGAGAGACCCCAACTCAAAACAATCAGAGAAA
>JAUTDX010003787.1:0-41367 GCA_030844895.1 Ambrosia x helenae | reverse complement strand
GAAAGGATTTATTTGGGGAGAAACTAAATGCCACTATCATTTTTATTTTAATTACCGGTTTTAAAACAAGAAAATGCATAAACACACAAGTTCTAACCGAGTCGGACTAAGGTCGGAAATCTCTTGAGAAATGAAACGAGCATAAATATATGATGTATATCTGTGAGCGTGGTGCTCGTGTAAAAGCTCGAGAAACTCACGACAGGACAAAAAGGGTAGGATAAGGTAGCGTTTCAAGCACAACTTTCGGGGTATTTTTCACTTGCCATGCAACCTATTTTTCTACTTGATTTTATTTTATTTAAACGGATCTATTGGGTTTAATTAACGTCATCTAATTTCGACTTCTTTTTAGTGTGAACCTTTTGGCATAAATGCCTAATAGCGTCCACTCGGACGAGCCTAATAGACTGTACAAACCTGCCAAAGTGACCGTGAATGACGCGACGTGATCAAACTACTAAGAGGGTACCGGACAACCACAATCATATACAACTGACCCGCGGATAAAATAAAATAAGCAGTACTAATGGTCCACCCCACACTTAAAATTTTGGTATAAATTTTAAGTGCAGAAATAGAAAAGGTAAGAGAAACTAATACTCCCCTGATAACGTCAAATCCACTCGTGTGTGAGTGAAACCTGCATCCTCCATAGAGAGACGTCAAAATGGCGGCTCCACAAATAGCAAACTGTCCTCAACCTGTCCTAAAATACTAGAAAAGAAAATAAAATAAAAGTAACAAAGATAAATAAAAACTAAATCCTAAGATAGCTACTAGTGCCGAAGCACTAGCGGGGTGGTACGAGTCTTAGCATGCACCAAGCATGCCAAATAAACCAACATCCAAAGTGTCAATACAATCCTCCAACAAACAACGACAAAAAGAAAGATAGATAAAAATAGTGTTTAATGTCAACAACCATCATCATGAAAACCTGCAGAGAAAGAAATCAAACAGAGGCACGGTGGAGCGGCGGCTAGAGCGGGATGTAGAGGTGGAGCCCGTGCAGGAGGCCATATGCCTGGAAACGTCCTCACGGAGGGACCGGGGAACTCAGCAGTCAACGTGTCAAGGTTGATCTATGATGGTGCGAAACTTACCTCTTGACTGCAGGCAGTCTGTCCCTGGCAACTGGTGACGACGCTGTCTGGCGTCTGGGGCTCCGACGTCTAGAGCTTTGGCGTCTGGCTGCAGCAGCCGACGACTCTGTACCTTTGGCAGCAGCTGCTGCTAAAGACTCTGCCCCTCCTCTCTTCTCTGAGTCTCTCTCCCCACATTCTGCCTCAAAAGCTGCTCTCTCATCCAACAACTCATTTTTGTTGTCAATCAGCTTCAGTGTTTCTTTGTCAATAACCCAACATTCTTCATAGTCTACATGCCTAGGGAGCGGACACGCTCAAAGAACGTCAGTTCGGACACTACCTCAGGGGTAAGGACCCCTAATGATGGGGCGACGCGAGTGATGTAAGGGCCCCCAAAGATGAGACTAGATGTAGTTGTACCGAAGCTGCGGGTGAAAAACTCAGCCATTGCGTGGGCAAGATTACAATGCCTCCCGTCAATGATGTAGTAGAGAAAGAAAGCTTCCCGCTCATTTACACCCCTTGTGTTGTCTTTCCTGGCCCCAAGGTGCTGGCGATAATCTTGTGGATCCACCTTGGAGTAGGTTAGGAAAGTTGGATCTCTTATGCTTCTTGGGGGTCCCACTCTACCTCTGAAATGGTGGACCAGAACTCCTCAGGTTGCACACCCTCGGGCCACCAGTAAAGACTGTCAGTAAAGATAGGCTCAGTAGTCTCCCTCTGCCTGTATAATCCCATGCGTACCCCAGACTCAGCTAAGATCATCTTGTACCAATTCCGTTCCATCCTTAACCCGATACACCTGGTAGAAATCCTGTCAACACCAGCAGCAGGAGGGGCGTACACAAATGAAGCTAGGAACTCGAGAGTGAGCTCCCTGTACATCGTCTCCCTGATCCTGAAGAACCGGTGCCACTGATGAGAAAGCAAGTGTGTGAACCTGGGCTCGAGCCCAACCTGCTCAAAGGCATCGTAGTCTACTTGCATATGAGGTCCCAATGATCTCCTCTTAATTATTCTCAGCCGGTTGCGAGCAGAACTCTCTGCCCCGTTCTTGTTGAAGTAACGTCCACGGGTGTACTACATCAGGATTATCCCCCTCTGGCTGAAAAGTATATGTCTCAGGTGAGGGGTAGTGGGGGCGACTCTCCAAACTGATCTGAATGAGGTGAATGGTGGGAGTCTGATGAAACTAATGGTGATCTCAAAGCTGGCCTCTTCATTCTAGGCATGGACCTGCAAAACAACAGAATCAGTTCAGCTTTACAAACCTAAGTATTTTTACAGAAAATAAACAGCTTAGGTCCAGTGGCTGCAAGCCCATGCTCAACTGATGAATATGGCCATGCGGCGCAGTCTGCAGTCCGTGTTCCTACTGGTTTGACTGTTTAAACTGTTTTTTTGCCTAAAACAACCCTAAAACTGATTTTAAACTGCAAAAATAACTTAAATTTAAAACTTAAAAAGTTCTAGTGGGTTTTTAAGGTCAAGCACGCCCCTGCACCTATGGTGCACGACCGTGCTTAATCTGGTGGGTCAGATTGGTTACGCGGGAAATTTTTAACGGTTTCCTAGTCAAGCACGCCCTTGACACACTGCTATGCATGGTCGTGCTCCTGACTGATGAGACGGGTTTTCAAACCTGTCAGTTTTTTTGAAAAAAAATTCGCAAAGTTTCTCAAAAATCTCAACACATTACAATCCTAGTGCTCCCCTAATCATTTCCTACAATATCATGCACAGATTCGGCCACAAACACTAGAAACCTAAGTTTTTTATCAAAACCTAAACTACTCAAAAACTCAAGAAAACGGACAGATCTGGACATAAAACACATAAAAGTGGTGTTAGGGGTCGAGTATACATGCCTTATAGTGAAGAATGCTGGGTTTTAGGATGGTGGCGACGGGTTTGGCAAGAGGAGGAGAAGAAGTGGGTTTTGAAAAGTCAAAAAGTGACTTTAAAAGGCCCAACCTGATCAGCACGTGCAAGCACGGGCGTGCCACCTAGGGTGGCACAGGCGTGCACTCCTGCTCAGCTCCCGTTTTTCGCGGTTTTCAAATTTAAAACTGGTTTTAAGGATCCGGTTTTAAAATTTTAGTCGGGTTTCCTCAAAATAATTTTTAAAACCCTATTTTAAGTTCGAAAAGAATTTAACTTTTAAATTTTTGAAAAACTTCACCCGGTCTCATTTTCCACATTTTCTTCACTTACCTGGTGATCTTCAACGGATGACAAGCCAACCTCTAACGAAAAAAAAAAAGAAATAAAAACCATCCAAAATAAAAATTGATGACTTTGGTGGTCTCCCTGTCCTCACGGGAATTCTCCAAGGTGGCCAATCGGAATCAAACCTGCAAAGAAAGACAAAAAGAACCGCAATCATCGAAAATAAAGCAGAAATAAAATGAAAAAGAAAAATAAAAAAGACCAAAAATAAAAAGAAAAATAAAGTGAAAAGAAAAATAAACCGATCAGCAAAGTGACATAGGTCTTTCCTTTGAAACAAATGTGTTCCCCGGCAACGGCGCCAAAAAAGCTGGTGTGCGTGGTTTAGTAATTAAAAATATATCATTTTTCCGGTGCCAAAAACTTGGTGTTTTAATTCAGAAACTTTGGTTCGGGTCAAATGATTGATTTTTACTAGACCGTTTTTACCAGGTTTTAAATTTATAAAGTAAACAATATTTACTTTCGAAACTAAAACCAACACATAGGAAGAGAACCTAACGTTCGTAGTATAGTTTCTAGGGTAAGTATTGAGTATCGTATCCCCAAGGATCACACTTTCCCCTACTCAACCTTACATTAATTTACTGATCGAGTTTTAAAAAGAAAAATAAAACGGAGGGTTTCTTTAAAATACTTTTTGAAAAAGGTTTTTGGTTCTTATAAAAGGAAAAGATAAAAATAGTAGAGAGTAGTAAATTATGCAAATCTCGGGGTCCATTGATTTTATAGTGTATTTGGTTACACTATTTAAAATTGTATTTGGTTACATCTAAGTTAACTAGCGTTATTTGAACCCAAATACAAAACATGAGTGCGGAAGCTTGATGTTAGTATGCGTTTCATTCTCCAAAAGAGGCTTGATCATCCATTTAATCCATTCCTAGGTGATACCTAAGGTTTAACCATGTAAAAATCCGATTAGTGATATATAACATTCGTTTAAAACCAATAAAACATCTGTAAAAATGATAAAAACCCAAATCCCTTGGGCTTAAAGAAGCGCCGTAGCCTGGTTTTGGTTTGGCTGGTGGAGGTCGCCGTAGCCTACGGCCAAGGGTCGTAGGTTACGTCGCAAAGTTTCGGCCCCATATGGGCCTTCTGAGCTGTAGGTTACGGCCTGATCTGCTTGTGAGCATCTTTTCCACTCTATCCAACTTGCTCCATTTCGACCCGTTTGATCTAGAAATTTGGTAGGAATCCGTACTTACTAGAGGACCTTGATTTACCCAAATTCCTTTGCCCATGACTCATCTACCATTATTCCAATCGAGTTCACCATTTGACCCATTAGGAAGTTAGGTTGGCGAAGGATACTTTCGAGGAAACTACAAGTGTTTGGATTCAACTATCCATAACCCCTTGCGGTTTTGCGACTCGAAACTCCACTCTCGCATACTCCCTTCCTAATGGATGATAAAATCTACAAGGTGAGGGATGTTATCTAGTTAAATCTTTTGATTGTTACCATTGTTGCGAGGTTTCCATGACCATGTTCTACTTAGTCATTTTCCTCGGTTTCCCACGCCTAGTCAACTCCCTCTAAGGTTTAACTGTGCATAACATTTCCCTTCAACCTTAAGGTCGTACTGCCCTTGCTTTCTGAGCTTTCCGACTTCGCACCTATTTCATGTCACCATACATAGGCGTTTACTCATTTATTCATTGTGAGTCCATCTCATGGTTCCACATAAGCCAAATTTAACACATAATCTCAATCATACAATTTCCACATGTTTTCATGAAATTTACATAATCTCTTCAATATACGTCTCCCGGATTGGAATAAAGTGTGCACTTTTTGTTAACCGTTCGACTGTGACCCAAACGACATCAAATCCTCGAGCCTTTTTGTGTAATTTGGTTAATAGATCCATAGTGACGTGTTCCCATTTCCACACGGGTATTTCCAAGGGTTGGAGTTTCCCGTATGGATTTTGGTGCTCCGCCTTGACTTGCAAACATGTCACGCACCTTTCCACATACTTTGCAACATCACATTTCATCCCGGGCCACCAATAGTTTTTTTTCAAGTCTTGGTACATTTTGGTAACCCTGGGGTGAAAGGAAACCTAGATTTGTGTGCTTCATCTAGTAACAAGTTCTTTGCATCACAAGAGTTAGGTACCCATATCAGTCGTGTCTTCAGCCCGTTGTTACCATCTTCAAGGTCGTCAACTTGACCCTTGATTCTTTCTTTCTTCCAGTTTTCTTCTTTCACAGTCTTGACCTGGGCCTCACGGATTCGGGTTATGAGACCCGAGGTGATTAAAAGTTGCATGGCTTTCACCCAGATAGGAATGTGATCCTCTTTTCAGCTTAACGCGTCGGCCACTACGTTTGCTTTCCTCGAGTGATAATGAATTTCACAATCGTAGTCCTTTTGCGAATCTAGCCATCTTCTTTGTCTCATGTTCAAGTCTTTTTGGTCGAAAAAATATTTAAGACTTTGTGGTCGGTGAAGATCGTGAATTTCACCTCCGTATAGATAATGTCTCCAAATCTTGAGCGCAAAGACAACCGCGGCTAGCTCAAGCTCATGTGTCGGGTATATAGCTTCATATGATTTCAATTGCATAGAGGCATAAGCTATGACCTTGCCCTGTTGCATGAGTACACACCCCAATCCGAGGCGCGAAGCATCCGAGTACACTACCATGTCTTTCGTGCCATCCGGCAAGGTGAGCACGGGAGCATGAGTGAGTTTTTCTTTTAAGAGGTTGAAGGATTTGTTTTGTTCATCACCCCACACGAATTTCTCATCCTTTCGAGTCAATTTGGTCAATGGAGTGGAGATTTTGGAAAAGTCTTGAATAAATCTTCGATAGTATCCCGCGAGTCCTAAAAAGCTTCGGATTTCTAACGGGTTCTTGGGTGGCTCCATTTTGATACTTCTTCGATTTTAGAAAGGTACACTAACACCCCCTCGGGACTAATCACATGACCAAGAAATTGGACTTCTCGAAGCCAAAATGCACATTTCAAGAATTTGGTGTAGAGTTTCTCTCTCCGGAGTGTTTCTACTACCCCGAATAAGTAACGGGCGTGATCTGCCTCACTTTTTGAATAGACAAGAATGTCATCAATGAATAGGATTATGGATTTGTCTAGCATTGGCTTGCACACCCGGTTCATTAAATCCATGAAGGCCGCAGGTGCGTTTGTTAGATCGAATGACATCACAAGGAATTCAAAATGTCCATACCTCATTCGAAATGTGGTTTTGGGTATATCGGCTTCTTTAAATTTCAGTTGATGATACCCCAACCTTAGACCGATTTTGGAAAAACAATTTAAACCTTGAAGTTGGTCGAATAGATCGTCAATCCGAGGTAGTGGGTATTTGTTTTTTATGGTAAGCTTGTTTAGTTCCCGGCAGTCGACACACATACGAAGGCTACCGTCCTTTTTCTTGACAAATAACATCGGTGCTCCCCATGGGGACACACTCGGACAGATGAAACCTTTTTCGAAAAGATCTTGCAATTGTGACATTAGCTCTTGGAGTTCCGGTGGTTCTAGGCGATAAGGTGCCCTAGCCACTGGCTTTGCTCCCGAAATTAGTCTGATCCCGAACTCAACCTCTCGCTCAGGCGGAACACCCAGCAATTCTTTCGAAAATACATCGGGTAATTCTCATACTACCGGTACGTCTTGAATTAGTGGGGTCTCACTTCGAGTATCGGTCACATGGGCTAGGTAAGCCTGGAACCCGTGTTGCATAAGCTTCCTAGCCTTGGCTAATATGCAAATAATGGGGTCACAGTTTGTTTCCCCGTGGATCAATATGAGTTTCCCGCTTGGTGATGTGATTTGGATTGTTTTCTGAAAACAGTCCACATTCGCATGAAATCGGGACAACCAATCCATGCCTATTATGACTTCGAACTCACCCATCTCATGGGTATAAGGTCTATCGGGAATTTGTCCCAGTTGATGGTGATTCACAAGCCCGACAAATATCAAGAACTATGAAATGTTTGCTACCGCCTACTTCTACTTCAAGTGGAATAGGCAATTTAGTCATGTAAAAGAGGGGTGTCGAATAAGTCCATGTGAAATAAATGACCTATTCGCACCCGTATCATATAACACCTTTACTCGTAGAGAGTATATCATAAATGTACCTGTGACCACATTCGAGTCGCGTTTGGCTTCTTTGGCTGTGAGATTGAATGATCGGCATGAGCTCTTGATGATTCGGTCTTGATTTCGGGCTTGATACCCGTCTTGTTCATTTCTGAGCACTCGGAATTTTTTGTGCCCTAGTTGATAACATTTAAAGCAGACATTAGCCTTACTGGGGTAGTTTGAGACCACATGACCAATCTTCGCCCATATGGGGCAGGGTTTGTTTTTGAAATAACGTTCGCCTTTGTTACCCGTCTTCTTGTGGGATTCTACCACCTTTTGCTTCTTGGACGGGGAATTGCGTCCACCACCTTCCTCTCACCCCGTTCCAATTGCCTCTTGATTTCAGATTCCCGTTCTCGGGATGCATTGATAACTCCCGATACTCGGCTCCAAGCATGTTGTAATAGTAATAGACCCTTTGAGCATTAGTTTGGGTTATATCCCCACAAAATTTGAGCTTGTCAGGGAACAATCCGGTGATTTTGTCAATCGTCTCACCCTTGTGCCTCATGTTCATGAATTGGTCCTTGATTTGATTTATTGCTATTTGAGGGCTATGATGTTCTAGGAATTATGCCTTGAATTCTGCCCAAGTGATAGCTTTAATTGCTTTCGGGGTTATCCCCACCTTGCAAACATCCCACCATGCTTTAGCAATCTCGCGACTTGACCCGTGGCATATGCCACTTGATCCTGAGCCTCACAATCGGTGCGGTCAATGATGTCCTCCATTTTGGAGAGCCACCTTTGACAAGATATTTGGTCTACCGCCCCATCATATGTGCTCGGATAGCACGCTTTAAACCTATCGTATGGACAAATCTTGTGTGTGGTTTTGTTGGGCCCTCTTTTGTTGAACTTTTCTTCGATAACACCTAAGAGAGTGGTTTGAAGCTTCTTGAGGAATCGGGGAATGCTAGCTTCTATTCCCTCCTCAATTTCCCCCGAGATGATTTCCTTGACTTCACCCCGAGTAACGGGGTTTGATTGACTTGTTGATTCCTCAACCATTACAGGCTGAAAAGAAATTCGAATAGTTTAGAAGCATTTCAACATTCATGTTTGCTATGCTTCTCACGTATTAACCGTTTGCATCCTTAAAGGTTCCTTTGTGTTCTTACCTAATTTCGATTCGGTTAGGTCCGTAGCCCACCTTGACCGTGATATTGGTGCATTTTGGTTTTGGTGCTTACCGCACTTCCCACGCTTACACTTGATTGACACATGTTCAATATCATGGTTACGTGTTTACAACATAATAGATAACTAGAAAGAATAACTTTATTACTGGATTTGAAGATCAAGCTCAAATCAAACGTATACTTCACTAAACCAGGGGCTCTGAATACCACTTATAAGTCCTATCCCAATTGGTTAAGATTACTATTGCGATTAACATTCAAATACCGTGTTTGTTTATATTAATCACAAGACGTTTCACCAAAACAACATGATACGAGACCATATTTAACAGTGTATTTGTTTACATCTAAGTTAACTAGCGTTATTTGAACCTGAATACAAAACATGAGTGCGGAAGCTTGATTTTAGTATGCGTTTGATTCTCCAAAAAAGGGCTAGATCATCCTTTTAATCCATTCCCGAGTGATACCTAAGGTTTAACCATGTAAAAATCCGATTAGTGATAGATAACATGCTTGCCGGCCGTAGGCTACGGTTGGTTTTGGTTGGCTGGTGGAGGTGGTCGTAGCCTACAGCCAAGGGCCGTAGGTTATGGTGCAAAGTTTCAGCCCCCTATGGGCCTCCTGAGCCGTAGCCTACGGCTCTGAGCCGTAGATTACGGCCTGATCTGCTTGTTAGCCTCTCTTTCACCTATCTAACTTGCGCCATTTCGACCTGTTTGATCTAGAAATTTGATAGGAAATTCGTACTTACCAGAGGACCTCGGTTTACCCAAATTCATTTGCCCATGACTCATCTACCATTATTCCAATCTAGTTCACCGTTTGACCCATTAGGGAGTTCGGTTAGCGAAGGATACTTTCGAGGAAACTACAAGTGTTTGGATTCAACTATCCATAACCCTTGGCAGTTTCGTGAGTCGAAACTCCACTCTCGCATACTCCCAACCTAGTGGATGCTAGAATCTACAAGGTGAGGGATTGTTATCTAGTTAAACATTGTGCTTGTAACCATTGTGACGAGGTTTCCATGACTATGATCTACTTAGTCATTTTCCTCGGTCACCCTCACCTAGTCAACTCCCGCTAAGGTTTAATGCATAACGTTTCCCAATCGCCTCATGGATTTGAAACATAATTTCACCATTTGACTAACTAGGCTATATATGTATTTACATAGTTTTAAGTCATAGAACAACTTACCTTATTCTGGGCCCTTCAAACTTAAGCTCGTACCGCCCTTAGTTCCCGAGCTTTCCGACTTCGAACCTATTTCATGTCACCATACATAGGTGTTTAGTCATTTATTCATTGTGAGTCCATCTCATGGTTCCACATAAGCCGAATTTAACACATAATCTCAATCATACAATTTCCGTATGTTTTCATGAAATTTACATTCTTTTTTAAGCATTACATCAAAAACCTTGAGTGCACAATTTTTATTATAATAGGCTTCATACAATTCAAGATCATTACCACATACCCTTGCATTATCAAGCCTTACCATGACTCACTAATATCTAATTAGTCATTATTATCTTCAATTATCATACTTTACTACAGCAAATTGACATTTGTATGTGGAATTCACTAAGTTGGGGCATGTTGGATTTGTATTTGACGGTTCTTATGAACAATTTATATTTCAAAGTAAATGTGCAGCGGAATAAAAGTAATTGTTCTAAGTTAATAGTTCACTTTATGATTCTGTAAATGCTCCTCCTTGATTGGACAAACTAAAATAGCACAAGTGTTTATGAGAAACAATATAGTAAATAATATAACAGTTGTGAATGCTCAAATGATTCTCATATATTAAAGTGA
Source organism: Ambrosia x helenae (assembly GCA_030844895.1). Taxonomy (NCBI): domain Eukaryota; kingdom Viridiplantae; phylum Streptophyta; class Magnoliopsida; order Asterales; family Asteraceae; genus Ambrosia; species Ambrosia x helenae. The sequence goes on along the minus strand of JAUTDX010003787.1, from coordinate 30,947 downwards.
AAGTCTGTTTTTAATAGTGGGTGTGAACCCATCTATTTATACACAAAAGCAAACTTACATAGAAAGCTTAAAACAAATAGTATAATACTACAACAGGCTGTAGTGTTGATACTTGTTATAGAAATGTCTATAAAGTAGATAAAAACTTATATAATAACAAACTATTGAAGTATAAAGGCGGTGGGAAGCTTCTATGGAAACTACTAAAGAACAACAACTTCTGATGAGTTAATCAACAAAGTTTGTCACATCCCGCCAAGGCGGAAACAAGGAGATGCGACCTCAAAAACTTTTCAAGCACAGTGTTCAAGCAACACACAATTTTTATTAAAATAGTACCATCATAGGATGGATATTGTCATAGATTATTTAAAACCAACACGACATCGTCAAAAATAGTGTATGAAATTCATAATATTAAAACTAAAACTTTACGGGACTGACAAAACCCATGCCAACGAGGTACCACCTAGTGCTTGCTCAAACCCCTCTCCCAAATCTCTATTGCTCATCACTAGTTACCTGAAAAACATGGAAGCAAGATTGGTCAACAATAATGTCGGTGAGTTCACAGGTTTGAATGTACTAAGTAAAAATGCTTATGTAATTCGTGTATGACCAATTATAAGCTAGCTAAGCAGATGATCATTATGTAAACCATGAGTCCCATAACCAAACCTCTTGACTGTTGTGCCTCGTGCATTGTACACCAAAGACAATGTATGTATAGTAGAATACTAACACTCTTTTGTATGTAACCGGTTAGAGCGACTAACCAAGAGTGGGGGTGTCAACCCAATAGATCTATTAAAGTGTTCCCTGGCTTTTGATAGCTAATGGTTACAGTAAATGTAATACGAGGACTAGTGAGCTCATGAACCAAATGTCTCATGTTCCACTTGGCAGTCATGATAGAATTATCACCCAATTGTGAATTGAACTAGTATTGCAACATGTTTATCCCCCAAAATGTAAAAATGGTAAAATGGGGCCGTGAAACTCACCTGATAGTACCACGTGTGGTCTAGTGAAGCTGTAAATGTGAGTAAGCTACCGTCCTGACAAATAATATCCTATGATCAGTATGGACTTCGTAAGTTGTCTGGACTTGTTGTTTATCATACAAGTTGCTCACCCGATTTTGTGGACCCTTGTGTTTTATGTAAGCGAGGGTTTTCAGTTGGTTATTTGTACTTTGTAAAATATATGATTCCCGAAATCCGGACGTCTCCATGTAAAGTGTCATTTTATGGTGGACAGAATGGGCCCCCACACGTCATCATGGGTTGTATTTGCTCCCAATCCAACTCGTGTGGCCGATTCATAGTAAAATAGTTACATTAACATATGTTTAGGCCTTTATAAGATACAAGTTAGTGCTAACACGTGTTATGTTCTCCTTAACATGTGTTATAACATCATCCGATTTCTATATACATAAGGTTATCCAAAATCCGATCATTTTCCATTCCAAAAACGACTTGATTTGTGCAATTTAGTGCACATGAGAGTGATCATGAGTGAGTATAGGTGTGTTCTTAAGAAAAATTGGATATAACTACCCTTTAATTGTGGTGTATGGTTGTGAACACATTGGACTCAAAATCAATGCCTTATCACATATAGAGGGCTGAGTGTAGGTTATAAAACATTGTTTTGAAATGCGAGTATGTTACCTAGTTTCGTGTTTCATCATTCGTGAGCTTATATGCAAGTCATATGTACACAAGTGTTAAGGTGTGCACAAGTTGATATAGATCCCTAGTAACAAGACAATGCTTCGAAATTTAACATCTATAGTGGGTTGTGTGATCGAAAACATGAAGTCCAAGGGTCGGGAGCCGGGTTAACAAAGAAGCTAAATCAGATTTGATGAATAGAGGAACTTGTAGTCGAGTAACTTACCTAATCGAATAGGATGGTTATGATAGCCGAATGTTGCCAGTTCCAAGCTTCCTCTTAAGTGCCTTTGATGCTTGATGGTTTGGGTTTGGTTGGGTGAGGTTATCGGCCGAAGGAAACCAAGGAGAGGTGTGTGATTGTGGTGCATTGTGGAATGAACAAGGAGCCTCTTTATATAGTGGTTCGGACGAGTGGTGACAAAAGCAAAAGAGGAAGGCCTACTCCTATGTTAATGTGGTGTTTTAGCTTCTATGATCACCAAAACATGAAAGTTAGGAACTTGTGAGGGGTTGTCTTCTTCTTGAGCTTGGGCGGAGGTAATGTAGGCTAGACAAAAGAGGATAGTTGACTTACATGGGGTGGAGAAGTGAATTTGTTTCTTAACTAAACTCATGTTTTAGGATTAGAAGACACAAGTCAACCCTCATGTGCTTCTTTCAACCGCTATTTCCCAAGGAAAAAGGAAGTTTATCTAAGTCTAATTGATAGTGATGGATCAATGTTCCTATCTTGTCCTTTTCCCTCATGTTGTTGGCCGATTTCTATCTTCTCGAAGTGGAGGTTTGTTTTGTGTGAACCATGGGCTAGGGGCCTTGTTTGTATCTATTTTAGTATAAGAAGAAGGTGTGTCATTCCTGTTTTCCTCCTAGCTTTAGGTAGATTAGTATGCACATGGAAGTGAGTTGGAAGTGAGCTTGTTTGTCTTGTCTTGTCTTGTGCATAGGGTGGCCGATGGGTTTTGGGTTGGGTAGGATGATTGAGACAACTCATTGAGGTAGGACTTGTAGGTACATGAGGATGGTGATAGCTATGTACACTCCTTGTGTTTTGATTGGTTCATAGACAACATAGAAGGAGGTTGACTTTGGAAAGTTGGGCCTTGGAACTTGTGTTCGGCCGTGAATAAACAAAGGGAAAGGATTCATCTATTTGGGGTAAGTGTTGAGAAAGAAATGAAGTGGGATCTTGGAGCCTCCATGCCATTCTAGTGTATGTTTTTTACATCCTTTTGATAGTGACATTTGAGGAGGGGTGTGTGTGTGTGTTAATCGGCCAAAAGGAAAAGGAAACAAGATCATTCTTTAAGTTGATTAGTAGGTTTAGAATGTGATATATTAAGAACTAGGACTTAGGAAGAAGGCATGTGATCTTGTTTATGTGTGTGTGCATATGCGTATATATATATATGTGTGTGTGTGTGTGTATTTATATGTGATGTCGTGGGTGTGCACACACATAAGTGTGATTTTAGTTTGTGAAATCCATGATAAGGTCGTTTGGTTAGGTTCCATGACATCTGATGACGATATTAACGTGTATTTTGAGAATCGTAAGATAGTGGATTGTTAATATGTTTACACGTGTTAGGAAGTTATCATAGGGGGGTGTATTGTGTAACACCCCAAAACTTTTGTCTCGCCTAAATACGTCATTAGGCGGGATTAGCAAAAATTAATAAAACGAGACTCAAACATAGAAAGAACACGGATTATGTTCTAATATAGAAATAATCTAGTCAATGTTGTTAATCTTATAAACAAGCTAATGATATAAGAAAACTAGAGAGAATAGCTAGTTTTCATAACAAATGATGACATTCGGGGATTTATGCAGGGGCCATAGTTGCCAAAATGGCAAACTTGTGTGTGTATTATGTTGAAAAGGAAAGAACACGCACACTTATGGTGTGTGTCGATTATTATCAGGAGAAAACAATCTCCTTTACCTCCAAACCCTATACATCAAACCCTTTCTCAAATCCAAGCCAAATCAAAGGGTTTTTCGATGCATTAGCATGAAATGAGTCGACTAAGGCTTACTAAACATCAAGGTACCTTTTATTTGGTAGAAATTGATGTTAAATTCGTTTTTGATCTTGATGAAAATCTAGGGTTGTTATAAAAACATGAAATTTTAAGTAAAGAAGGTTGCTCTAGCCTAAGGGAACCTCAAACATACCTAATTTGGTTATTAATCACATTCTACTCGTGTAATTGATCATGATCATATGATTATGTTAAAATGTAAAATTTGGGTTTTAACCTCTAGGTTGAAACCCTTTATGTTTAGTGATCTTGTTAACTCTTAGGAATTGTTATATGAGCAATTTAGGCTAAAAGATTCTAAACAACATGATATGATGATGATTTGATAAATGTTATGCTTCGGCTAATCTTCAGCTTTTGAAACTAAACAAATTGGTGAACACTAGTGAAACTATGAAACTAGAATCACGTGACAGTTATTAATCGTATGTGATGTTGGTTAGTAATAAGCCAAGCTAATTGCATACTCTATAGCTTTGAATTTAGCTAGAAGTGATAATGAATACATGACGCGTGGATAGTGAAATAATTCCATGTTATGTATTTTAATAAACAAGTTTGACTCATCCTTAAGTTAGGTACAACAAAGAGGGAGCAAACGGGTCAAACGGATGCAAGGCAGATGCTATGGAAACATGAATGGATGCATGTAAGTTTTACTTACACTAGTAGTCTATAACATGGCTTAAGTGTCATATATATTGGTTATAAATCTCGTGTATGTATTAAAGGTAAACCCCGAGGGGTGAAATGTATTAAATGAGTTGCCTCACATGAACTCATAGCAAAACAAGGTTTATGACATATATTTGAAACAATGAGTTGTGACCGAATGGTGAAATTCATCAAACGGGTCAATCAATAATGGGTCAAGTTGTATCACTTGAACCATATGTAAAAACTTGTGTAATATAGTATCTTGAACTATGGGTCTAAACGGGTCAAATGGTGAAGTCCTCATCATTTGAGTCCAACACTTGATGCTTGTATTCAAAGCATTTAGATTTATGAGGTTAAACGGATCAAATGGCAAGGTATTACTATTTGTGTTCTGAGAAATTAATGTGTCTAGTTAGAAAGCACGCAGGTAAATGCACTTGCACATACACGCTTGATGCTAAGAATCATGGATGCTAAGCACAAGTTACAGATATGGTCAAGTCCACCCGGTAAGTCTATAGCTAATTAAACGCCTTCGGGCAAGGCAACAAGAGTACTAAAACTACCCACATGAAGCGTGGGTGCAAATCAAGTAAGTTATTTCCCTAACTATGTCTAATGCGCGCAAACGCGCTTAGAATCTACTAAACAAGTGAAAACTTGAGAAAGGATGCAACTCTAAGTCCAAAAGGACTTAGAGGTCTTTAAACAAGTCATTGAGTCAAAAACATTGGATTTGAAACAAGAAGTTTCGCCACGAATGGCTAAATCGAAAGATTTGGCCATGAGGGGCATTTTAGGGATTTAAAGGATTAATAAAGGCTGATTCTAAGAATCTACTTCATAATGAAACAAATCGGACAAACGCTTTTGTTGATCAAGTGTCTAATGACTGGACAACTAAAACGGTATGCAATTTAAGTGGTCAAAAAGTGTCTTGTTTGATTCAAGGCCTTAACGGGTCGATTTAGGTAAAAATTGACATAAACACTTAAAACCATGAACCGGGTCATAGCATCATGAACCGGCCTATAATTTTAGTCAAACACAGGTTTACTTAGTCGGAATGTCAATATATAGCCTTCGGGAATCATCAAACGCGATTGCGACATGATTCCCATGCTTTAAAGTCACAAAACTGCAGCAGGTCCCAGTGAGCGGGCCGCTCACCATGGAAACAGACAGCCTGACAACCTGATTTTTAAAATTTTATATAAAATCGTAGAAAAATCGTTAGGAGGTGTTCTTTATATGCCTGGAAAGCTCTCTGAGCGTAGAACAATTCTTATTTGAAAGTCGAAATCAGGGCTGCGCATAAGTTGCAGCAGTTTGTACTCCTAAGATAGGCCGTTTGGCCTGGTTCGTTCCGTTTCGACGTGTAACGACTCTCATACTAGTTTAAATGTATTATTGACAACCCACTAACCGCTCTTTGTGTGGTGGTGCTAGGTAAACATTTGATGGACGTCCCGGAGCAAGGATCAAGTCGAGAGAAGAACCGAACACGCCTGAACACTCATCAAGCTTCCGCAATAGAATTCAAGAGTCTCCCGTGAAATTGCGAAATCTCATTATATGTTGTAATAGTTAAAGTGTAGAAATCAAAAAGTAGTGATCACAATAATTTAAGTTTTTCTTAAATATCTAAGTTTTAAATCGGGAGTGGTTTTAAGTAAGGTCAACACCCGTATGATTAGGCGTTGATTGCGTGATTACGGGTTAGGGTCTTACATATTGTGTGTGTAAAATGTCTAAATATGCACATATAATGACAGTAATGAATGAAATGCGTATGGATGTTGACCTGGATCGTGGACTGTTGTCACATTCTCCCCTTGTTTTTTTTGGAATTTCGTCCTCGAAATCGAGTTGACTTACGGTTCTTAACCGTTTTTGGAAAGAGCACTGGATACTTTCGTTTCATCTGGTCTTCGCGTTCCCAAGTAAATTTGGCTCCGTGTTTTGCATTCCATCTGACTTTGACAAGTTTTACGCGACTCATTCTCAATTTTTGGACTTTCCAATCTGTTACTTCGATTGGCTCCTCAATAAAGTGGAGTTGATCATCGATGTGGATTTCTTCGGGGGGATGATTATAGATTCGTCAGAGACACTTTTTTAGATTGGATATGTGGAAAGTGTCATGAACACCACTGAGCTCTTCGGGTAACTTGAGCTTGTATGCCACTGGATCAATCCGAGCAAGTATTTCGAAAGGACCTATGTATGGGGGTTAAGCTTCCCACGTTTTCCAAATCATGGTACACCCTTCCAGGGTGAGACTTTTAAGAGTACTATATCGCCAACCTGAAATTCGATTGGTTTGCGACAGCGATCAGCATAACTCTTTTAACGATCTCGAGCAGCTTTCAAACGTTCACGGATATGAAAGATCTTATCAGTAGTTTCTTGAATAAGCTCGGGGCCAGTCAAATATTTGTCTCCAACCTCTGCCCAACACAAGGGAGATCTACACTTACGTCCATACAAGGCTTCAAACGGGGCAGTCTTGATACTGGTATGGTAACTGTTATTGTAAGAGAACTCGACCAAGGCAAATGAGAATCCCAATTTCCACCGAAATCGATTACACATGCTCGGTGCATGTCTTCCAATGTTTGGATAGTCTGTTCACTCTGACCATCGGTTTGCGGGTGATAGGCTGTGCTCACCCGACTTTGTGGACCCTTGTATTTTATGTAAGTGAGGGTTTTCAGTTAGTTTAATTGCACTTTGTAAAATATATGATTACCGAAATCCGGATGTCTCCTTGTAAAGTGTCGTTTTATGGTGGACAGAATGGACCCCACACGTCATCATGGGCTGTATTTGCTCCAAATCTAACTCGGGTGGCCGATTCATAGTAAAATAGTTACATTAACACATGTTTAGGCCTTTATAAGATACAAATTAGTGCTAACACATGTTATGTTCTCCTTAACATGTGTTATAACATCAACCGATTTCTATATACATTAGGTTATCCAAAATCTGATCATTTTCCATTCCAAAAACGACTAGATTTGTGCAATTTAGTGCACATGAGAGTGATCGTGGGTGAGTATAAGTGTGTTCTTAAGAAAAATTGGATATATCTACCCTTTAACTGTGGTGTATGGTTGTGAACACATTGGACTCAAAATCGATGCCTTATCAAATATAGAGGGTCGAGTGTAGGTTGTAAAACATTCTTTTGAAATGCGAGTATGTTGCCTAGTTTCGTGTTTCATCATTCGTGAGCTTATATGCAAGTCCTATGTACACAAGTGTTAAGGTGTGCACAAGTTGATATAGATCCCTAGTAACAAGACAATGCTTTGAAATTTAACATCTATAGTGGGTTGTGTGATCGAAAACATGAAGTCCAAGGGTCGGGAGCCGGGTTAACAAAGAAGCCAAATAAGATTTGATGAACAGAGGAACTTGTAGTCGAGTAACTTACCTAATCGAATAGGATGGTTATGATAGCCGAATGTTTCCACTTCCAAGCTTCCTCTTGAGTGCCTTTGATGCTTGAATGGTTTGGTTTGGTTGGGTGAGGTGATCAGCCTAAGGGAACCAAGGAGAGGTGTGTGATTGTGGTGCATTGTGGAATGATCAAAGAGCCTCTTTATATAGTGGTTCGGCCGAGTGGTGACAAAGGCAAAAGAGGAAGGCCTACTCCTATGTTAATGTGGTGTTTTAGCTTCAATGATCACCAAAACATGAAAGTTAGGAACTTGTGAGGGGTTGTCTTCTTCTTGAGCTTGGGTCGAGGTAATGTAGGCTAGACAAAAGAGGATAGTTGATTGACATGGGGTGGAGAAGTGAATTTGTTTCTTAACTAAACTCATGTTTTAGGATTACAAGACACAAGTCACCCCTGATGTGCTTCTTTCGGCCACTATTTCCTAAGGAAAAAGAAGGTTATCTAAGTCTAGTTGATAGTGATGGATCAATGTTGTCCCTTTCCCTCATGTTGTTGGCCGACTTCTATCTTCTCAAAGTGGAGGTTTGTTTTGTGTGAACCATGGGCTAGGGGCCTTGTCTTGTATCTATTTTAGTATAAGAAGAAGGTGTGTCATTCTTGTTTTCCTCCTAGCTTTAGGTATATTAGTATGCACATGGAAGTGAGTTGGAAGTGAGATTGTTTGTCTTGTCTTATGCATAGGGTGGCCGATGGGTTTTAGGTTAGGGTAGGATGATTGAGACAAATCATTAAGGTAGGACTTGTAGGTACATGAGGATGGTGACAGCTGTATACACTCCTTGTGTTTTGATTGGTTCATAGACAACATAGAAGGAGGTTGACTTTGGAAAGTTGGGCCTTGGAACTTGTATTCGGCCGTGAATAAACAAAGGGAAAGGATTCATCTATTTGGGGTAAGTGTTGAGAAAGAAATGAAGTGGGATCTTGGAGCCTCCATGCCATTCTAGTGTATGTTTTTTACATCCTTTTGATAGTGACATTTGAGGAGGTATGTGTGTGTGTTAATCGGCCAAAAGGAAAAAGAAACAAGATCATTCTTTAAGTTGATTAGTAGGTTAGAATGTGATATATCAAGAACTAGGACTTAGGAAGAAGGCATGTGATCTTGTTTATGTGTGTGTGCATATGCGTATGTATATATATATATGTGTGATGTCGTTGGTGTGCACACACATGAGTGTGATTTTAGTTTGTGAAATCCATGATAAGGTCGCTTGGTGAGGTTCCATGACATCTGATGATGATATTAATATGTATTTTGTGAATCATAAGATAGTGGATTGTTAATATGTTTACACGTGTTAGGAAGTTATCATAGGGGGGTATTGTGTGTGTAAAATGTCTAAATATTCACATATAATGAGGGTAATGAATGAAATGCGTATGGATGTTGACCGGGATCGTTGACTGTTGACACAAAGTTGTTCTTCAGATGTTTGTCTATACATCTTCAGGACTTTACTCTTCAGTACTTTTATTTAGCTTCTTTCTTTCGTACTTTCTTCTTATAACCTTCGGTACTTTGTCATCTAACAAAATGCAGAGAGGATATTAGACTAAGATTAAAAGGCTTATCAATCCTCTTTGACCCAACAATCTCCCCCTGGATTGATGAAGCCAAAACCTTATCTATCATTATTTAGATCCTCTTTTCCTTTTGCTGTCAAGGATTTTCTCAATTTCTTTCATCATTGAATCTTTGATATCCTTGATCTATGTTCTTGTAAGGAATGGTCCCTGCTCTGGTTCAAGTTGTTGGACTACAAGTAAATCTTCTGTTGAGAGTTTCTGCAATTCATCTTTGTGCTTGAGGACTTTAAATGTAGCATCTTCTCTTTCAAGGCACATGAAATTAGATTTGTGAGTGAAGGACCACTTAGCAATCCTGGTTTGAGAAGTGTTGAAACTTCTTTTATAAGGTACTATGCTCTTCTCATTGGTTAAAGATAGTCCTGATTGTGGTTGATCTTCCATTTCAAATATGATCAGGTTGGATCTTCTAATGTGTTCAACTTGTGCAATGAAAGGGTTTTCACTTGGTATGGGTATATGATGCTTAGTGATTACCTTGGTCTGCTTTGGATCAGTGATGGCTTGTTTCAGTTGATAAGCATATGTGGTAAGATCCGTATCTTGTATGATCAGTGGTTTTTCTTCAAAGGAGAAGTCTTCATCAACTATGGTGTTACCTTCTAAGAGTATCATCTTGAATTGAGTCTTGACTTGTTCCTCTGCTTGCTTGGGTTTCTTGGCAGCTAGCTTGGATGTTGGATTCTTTGAAGCTTTAGAAGTTTAAGAAACTTCTAATGTGTTGAATTTTTTAGGGTTTTATTTCTGCAAAGCTTTGAACTTTTTGTAGGTCTCATTGAGATCAATATCTTTCCATTTTGAGAGTTGAGCCTTTGTGCCATAGTCATTCACTACCAACTCTTCAACAATCTGAGCTCTCTTCAACTTCTTTTCCTGCTCACTACTTTTCCTGCCTTGAATAAGTTTCACCCTGTATTCAAGTTCTTCTGTTGAGAGATCTCTAAGAGTACACTTCTTGGCTTTGCTGTTTTTGACAATCCAATTCATCAGTTGTTGTGTTTTGTCATCTTCAGCTATTTGTAGTTGTTCTTCAGCAAGCCTTTCTTGTCTATCCAGTTCTTGAAGCTCATTCTGATATTCCTTGAGTTTATCTTCATAGCTTAAATCTTCCTTTTCTTCTATCTTACTCCAATTCTCATCTTCTTTTGCATTTCTCTTGATTTCCAACAGTCTCTTTTCCATTTCTTCAGAGTTAAATGCAAGAGGTTTAGGGTTGAGAACTGGTGTTTTTGTGGGCATAAGAGTTTGAGTAGGGATTGGTTGAGTTGTTGTTTGAGCACTGGGTTCAGTAGAAGGTTGAGAGAGGGTTTGAGTTGCAACTACGGAAGTGTTGGTTTCAGTACCAACTACTGAAGGATTGTCTTCAGTTGTTTGTTTGCTTTTAGCAGTTGTATCTTTGGTAATGGGAGGATTTTCAGCTTGGTTTCTAAAGAGCCTTTTTCTCTTTTTTGATAATCATGCCTTTCTTTAAAGGCAACTTTTTGTTTTGTCCTCTAAGAAAGTTTTTGGGCATCCTTCAGTATTTGAGCTTCTCTGGCCTTTTTGAATTGTTCAAGGTCAATCTTTTGTGGTGCTTTGTTTTTCTCCACCCCTTTTTGGCTTCATCAACTTCTGGAAACCAGGGAGCAGGAGGAGCTACACCAAAAAAATGCTCCAGTTGTCTTCTATCATCTTCAACCTATCTTGATAGCTCACTTGTTCTTATCTCCATAGCATTCCTTATAATTTCCAATTGTGTCGCATTCTTTAGTTCCATGGCAGTTGTAAAACTTTTGGAGATAGGATGATATGAGATTGTGGATCATCTGGTACAAAGGACCATCTGAGCTGCATAGTTGGTTTAGGTCTATGCTTGTAGCAACAGAAGATGATTGGGTAGGCTTTTGAGATTGTGGAGGGGGTGTTTTTGGGTGATCCCTAATAAAGATTGGGGGTGCCACTATTGGAGAATTAGGGTTTAAGTGGACTTTAACCTGATCATTTGTGACTAACTCTTTGAGTTTAGAGACATCTGATTTAGGACCTTCACAAGTCTTAGCTGTTAATTCCTTGAAAGATGAATCATCATCCAAATTAATGGAATCATTTGAATCCCTGATTGCATCATCAGTTTTATCATGAGCTAGGCCCAACCTAGTAGTCTCATGTACTAAGGCTATATGGTGTGCCCCCCCCCCCCCCCCCCCCGTTTCCCCCAACTCCCCCAAGTACCACATCAGCGCCACATCATTTCCCCCATTTTCTCCCCCAAAGTTTGGAAATGCCTTCCCCCAATTCCCCCATTCCCCCTTCCTTTTTTTATTCTTTTTCCTTTTTATTTAATTATATATTTTATATTTCATAATTATTTTTTTATAAAAATAAAATAAAAAACGTCAAAATAATATAAAAAACCGTGAAAATTAAAAAAATGGGAAAACATAATAAACCGAAATTTCATAAATAATAAAAATTACAAACCTAAAGTTCACAAAGTAAAATAAATATTACAAACTAAAGTTCATAAAAAATAACTAAAAACTACTCATCATCAACAGGGTTGACATGAAAATTATTCCAAATGTGATCGACCAGATCCGAAACAAAGTTCCCATGAATATTAGTATCGCGTAACGCCCACCTGTTTGATTCTTGTTATCCCTCGTCAACTGGCTCGAGCACCTCTTCAACCTCATTTGGATCGTAAACGCATATCGCACGACCTTCGTCTTCAATTATCATGTTATGAAGTATCAAACACGCGTACATAATGTATCTCAATCTTTGTGGATGGAATGCACGTGCTGGCCTTTCTATTATGTGCCATTTCGCCTTGATCACACCATACAAGCGTTCGACGTCTTTTCTTGCTGCTTCTTGGCACTTTGCAAACTTTTTCCTTTTCTCGTCTGTAGAATTCAGTATTGTCTTCACAATAGACGACCAGCTTGGGTATATGCCGTCACATAAATAATACCCATGCTTGTATTTTACGCCATTGAGCCAAAAAGAATCATCCGGGCCGGTGCCATTAATCATGGGGTCAAAAATCTGAGATCTTGCAAGTACATTTAAATCGTTACACGAACCTGCAACGCCAAAGAAAGCATGCCAAATCCATAGATCTTGTGAGCAAGCGGTTTCGAGAATAATTGAGGGTTCTCCCACGTCACCCGAGTAAATTGACCTTTCCATGCGGTGGGGAAATTATGCCATGGCCAATGCGTACAATCAAGACTTCCTAGCATGCCAGGAAAGCCGTGTTTCTCTGCATGGTGCGCGTAGATCTTTTTGATGTCGCTTTTTCTTGGCGTACGCATATAAACCTTGCTATATAGCTTCACGACATCTTCGCAAAACTGGTACAAACATTCCCGACTCATCCTATCAGACATCCTTAAATACTCATCCCATGAATCACTAGCAATGCCGTATGCTAATTGACAAATTGCAGACATGCATTTTTGTAGGGTCGTAAAACCCCGTTTCCCTCTACCATCGTATCTTAGTGTAAAAAATTCATCGTAATTAGCTAAATCATCGGCAATTCGTTCGAACAATCTTCTACTCATTCGGAAACGACGCCTAAACTGTTCGTCAGTGTAAACACAGTCTTCATCAATATAGTCGGCCACCAAACGTTCATGTGCACCTTAAAAAAATATAAGACATGTTAATAATTTTTTTTCAAAGATGTTATAAAAAATATAAAACATATTAAAAAATTAAACATTTTAACAAAAAAATAAAACATACCCTCACGATCTCTATCAAGCGCCGCGCTCCGTGTCAATGGTACCGAAGATGCTTCACTATCGTTTTCATCTTCCAACTCGGCTAAATTTTTTTTCGTTTCCAACATCGCACCAACGTAAAAGTTTATCACGTTTTGTTTCTCCTCCTCCGACGAACTCATGGTATAAGAACTAGGATTTTTATAAAATTTTGTGGATGAAAATATGGTTGTGTGTAAAAAATATGGTTGTGTTTAAAAAATAATGTGTGAAAATGTATGGTATGGAAGAATATGGAGGAGATTTATATAGGTAAATGTTTAATTTTTTTTTAATGTAACGGCTATAAATTTAAAGGGGTGGGGCCTTCCTCCAACGTTCAAAAAAAATGGACCAATGGTAGCCTTTGGTGCAAACGGGCAAATTGCCCTGGATTCCAGAGAAACTTTCGGGGGGGGGGGGGGGGGGCAGTGTTCAAACACGGGGAGAATGCCACGTCCCCTCCCCGCTTCCCTACCCCGGGTGCACACCAAACGGCCTAACCTCAGATCCACCAAGAGGTGGTAAAATATTAGTAGCAGCCTCATTTGTACCTAAAGTCTCAAAAATTGGGCTAAGAGACCTTGGTTCCTCCTCATCTCTTGGGTTATGATTGATAATATCATCATCTATGGCAATATCAGAAGTTTCTCCGCATGTTTGATGCGGTGATTGGGGAATGCCACTTTGAGATGGCATATTAGATTTCAATCCAAAGAGAAATAGTGCAATCTCAACTGTGTGTGTTGGGGAATGTTGATGGTCAGTGGTGTGTGTTTCAGTGTTTTTAGGAACATCAATTTGAATATCAGTAGTTTTGGTGGTTTGGGTTTCAGGTGTTGGTTCAGAAGTTTTATCCTTTTTGGATTTCTTTTTGTGTACTTTATATCAAAAGTTTTGGCTTTCTTGGGTGAAGCTGATGGGGAATGCAACTAAGAGGAAGTTTCAGTTGCATCCTTGTCAAGTGCAGAATGCATAGTGACATCCTCAGGAATCTCATCCTCCTGAGGTGTCTTTTTTGGTTTGGAGGGTTTAGAAAGTTTTCTCTTGGGCTTTTTGGCTTTTGGAGAAATGGGTTTTGATGATGTGGGTTCCTTGGGGATTTGTTCTTATTCCCCTTGGTCATCATATGGCCTACTGGCCGGTTTACTATGCCTAGAGTATACTTGTTATGTAAAAGGTCTAAGTGTTGAAGCATTACCCACAAGTACATCTTCACCAAGTTCTTTGATTATGCAATGCATTAAGAACTTTGGGTAAAGTAAAAATTTCTTATCTACCTTTTGATGGTGTAAAATGATTTCGTTGAAAAAGTATGAAGATGCCTTGAATGGTAATTCATTTACAATTGAATGAAAAATTTGTTGTAAACTTGAAGGCATCTGATCATAAGAGCCAGTTTTAGGATTGAGGCACATGATTATGTAATGAAAAATCAGTTTATAAGGTGCATCTAAGAATTTTTTGTATATGGTAACATGTGAAAGTGTACCTTGATAACCACACTCAGTCATGGTTAGTTGAACTTCACCAGATGTAAAATGCTCTGGAGCTTTTGCATCCCTAAGACCTAAGCTTATACCCAGAGTATCTGGTGTGATAGCCATTGCTTACCTTTAATTGTTGATTTCAGGGAGATGACCTTGTCATCGATAGTGACTGCTACAGCGTTGGCCCAAAACTCATTTGGAGTTTGTACATGGATTGGTGGGTCTACTTTGAACGTCGTGTAGTAGTTGGATTTTGCGATTAAATCAATGATTTCATCGTATTGAGACCATGCTTTCTCCTTTTTGAAGTAACCCAGTTGATTGTGCCCTTGCTTCAATTTGAGAGCCATGGTGTTTTGATTGAACAGTTACAAGTTTCAGAGGGTTTGTAGAGAGAGGGAAATTTGATTTTAAAAGTAATAAATGAGAAAGATGGGTTTTTATAAGTTTTGGAACGCCTTAGGTCAAACTTCTGATGGGAAAAGTCTGATTTGCCCTTATTGACCAAACTTCTGAAAAGCAGAGTTCTTCATTAGTAGTTTCCCATTATCTCTTTCTAGAAAATATTTCCCTTCTAATGTTTTATACATCAGCAGTTTTCTTTCTTTTTGTCATCAGAGGTTTAATAATAGATGAAATAAATAAGTGAAAATAAAATATGTACAGAAAAGTGAAAACACTTATAAAATTACTCAAAATTGAGCATCCCTAGCATGGATACTAACCTCCGAAATGTTGATGAGTCTAAAGGTTTTGTGAACACATCAACTATTTGATTAGCTGTTGGCACATATTTCACCTCAATTTTGCCTTTTTCTTAGCAATCCCTTATGAATTGAAACCTAATTTCAATATGTTTTGTTTTTGAAAAATGGACATGATTTTGAATGATGATAATGGCTGAGGTATTGTCTATCAGCAGTGGAGTCTTGGTTTCTTTGATTCCATAATCAAGAAGTTGATTTTGAAGCCATTGAATCTGTGATGTTTATATTTGCAGCTGCAATATACTCTGCCTCAGCAGTTGATGTTGCCACAGATGTTTGCTTCTTTGATTGCCAAGCCACTAGACAGTTCCCTATGAATTGACATCCACCAGATGTTGATTTTCTTGACATCTTGCACCCTACATAGTCACTATCTGAAAAGGCTATCAAATTGGTATGAGTATCTGTATTAGTAGAAGCTTTAATTTTTGTGCTTATCTTAATTGTTGGTTTAGTTTATGCATGGCGTGTTAGCAGGACACCAAATCCCCAATGTTGGAGTTCCTTTTAGATATCTGAAGATTCTTTTGACATCAATGAGGTCTGATTCCCTTGGAGCTGATTGACACCTAGCACAGACACTTGTTAAAAATATAATATCTAGCCTAGAAGCAGTTAAATAAAGTAGGGAACCAATCATACATCTATACATGTTTAGTCAACTTGTTTTCCTTTTTTATCTGGTTCAACTTGTGTGGTAGGACACATGGGAGTGGAACACGATTTACAGTCTTGTAAAGAAAATTTGTTCAATAATTCTTTAACATATTTTGATTGATGTATAAATGTTCCATTTGATTGTTGTTTAATCTACAGTCCTAAGAACTACTGCAATTTTCCATGGTACTCATCTCCAATTTAGATTGCATGAGTTTCTTGAAATCATCACATAGTTTGGTGTTTGTTCAACCAAATATGATATCATCAACATAAATTTGAACAAGCATGATATGATTTCCAACATGTCTTATGAAAAGAGTTTTCTCAATGGAACCTCATGTAAAGTGAGTTTTCAATAAAAATGTGGAAAGTGTGCCATACAAAGCTCTTGAAGCTTGTTTTAGACCATATAGAGCCTTGTCCAGTTTGTACACCCAATCAGGATGAGAAGGATCCTCAAACCCGGGTGGTTGACAAACATACACTTCCTCTTTTATTTTTCCATAAAGAAATGCACTTTTAACATCCATTTGCAAAACTTTGATTTTGTTGGAAATTGCATAAGCTAAAAATAACCTGATGGCTTCAAGCCTTGCTACTGGTGTAATGGTTTCATCATAATCAATTCCCTCTTCTTGGGAAAAACCTTGAACTACCAGTCTTGCCTTGTTCTTAATGATTGTACCAGATTCATCTTGTTTGTTTCTGAAAACCCATCTTGTGCCAATTTGTAGCTTGTTAGGAGGTAAGGGACATATTTCCCAAACTTGTTGCTTTTTGAATTGTAGTAACTCATCCTGTACAGTAGTTGTGGGCTTTGGAATTGATTTGCAGACTGTATTGGGAGTCCATGAAGGAGAACCATCATCAAACCTTTGATCACCATAATAAACGAGTTTTGATGAGTTGTTGACAGCCTTGTCAGGTCCAAAATTAAAACTATCAAGATCAAAAAGTTCAGTAGGATGCGCTAGAATGGGTGCATGTTTTGACTCATTGAACTTGACATTTAGTGTTTCTTATACTATCTTGGTTCTTGAATTGAATACTTTGTATGCTTTCCTTGAGGAAGAATAACCAAGAAAGTAACCTGAATAAACTTTAGCAGCAAATTTTGAAATAGAATCCTTAATGTTTAGAATAAAACATTGACATCCAAAAGCTCTGAAGAAAGAGATAAGAGGCTTACTGCTATGAAGGACTTCATATGCAGTATTGGAATGTCTTTTGTTGATAAGGAACTCTACTTTGAACATAACAAGCTGTGTTAACTGCTTCACCCAAAAATAGAGTGGTAGGCCTAAATCAGCTAACATTGTTCTAGTTGCTTCAATTAATGTCCTGTTCTTTCTTTCTACAACACCATTTTTTTCAAGAGTTCTAGGAATGCTAAACTGTCTAACAATCCCTTTAGACAAGCTAGAATCATCTAGACACTTGTTTCTGAACTCTGTCCCATTGTCACTTCTAATGACTTTGACAGAAAGAGAATATTGCTTCTCTACTTGTAGAATGAAGAATTTGATTATCTCAGCTGCCTCATCCTTAGAAAATAAGAGGAAGGCCCATGTGAATCTTGAATAGTCATCAATGATGATCAAGCAGTACTTCTTCTTACCAAGGCTCATGATCTTGACTGGTCCATATAAGTCCATATTAAGTAATTGAAGACATGCAGTGGTGTTAGATTCTTCAATGTACTTATAGGAGGACTTATGGTGTTTCCCTTTAAGACAGGAAACACAGTGTTCTTTACACTGGTATTCCTTCAAGGGTAGACCTCTGACCAAGCCCATTTTTGTAACTTTATTTATGGTTTTAAATTTCACATGGCCAAGTCTCCTATGCCAAAGGTCTGTTTCAGAAGTTGATGCTTTGGAGAAGAAACAAGTAGTGTTGTTTAATCCTTTGTCTTTTTCAATGTCTACGGCATAGACATTGATACATCTTTTGGTAATCAGCAAAGTATGATCATTGATAATCTTCTCAATCAACTGTTGGCTTTCTGGTGAAATGATCTTGCAAGCATGTTTGGTGAAAAAGCAAGAATATCCTTTATCACACATTTGAGAAACACTTAGCAAGTTGTACTCTAGATTTTCAACCAGATTGACCTTGTCAAACTATACCTTGCCTGAGAATACTGTACCATATCCAAGTACATATCCCTTAGCATTGTTCCCAAAGGACACAGATTCTTCTCTTTGATTCTTGAAATTGTTGATTAGGTACCTTCATCATGTCATGTGCATTGAGCCTCCACTATCAACATACCAAATGCTATTAAGACTCCAGGAGACCCTCTGCACAAAGAGTAGATTAGTTAGTTTTAAGGACCCAAGCCATTTTGGCTTTGGGTTTACTCTTGAGAACAGGAAGAGTAACAGTTTGGTGAGGACCATTTTTTGGAATCCATGTCATTCTAGCCATGGATTTTCTTTTTGGAGAAATGGTGGTAACCTTTTTGGGTTCGCTGAAGGTTTGGGTCTAACTTCTGAAGAAGAATTTTGTTTTTTGTGAATAAGACTAAAATTGAGTTTTAACAATCTTTTCTTAGGAAAGGTTTTGTTTGGCTGTTGTTTATTGGGATAAAAGGTCTTTTCAAAATCCTTTTTAATTTGTTCTCCCACAACCAATTGTTTGATTTCTTGTTGAATTGATTTCCTTTCCTGTATCTACAAAATTCTGATGTGTGGTTAAACAGACCACACACCTCACATGGTTTTGCCTTTCCTTTAGTTTTGACAGTGTTAGTGGTTTTGGAAGGCATTTTACTGACATTTTCAGCATTTTCATTTTTGTCTTCAGTAGTTTTCAGGATCTCAACTACTGATGTAGAAGTAACTACTGAAGGCTTGATGTCAGGGTTTTGAACTTCTGATGAACTTTCATCAACAATGGTGAGAAAGCTCTGATGAACAGATTTACTTTCCTTGAATTCAGAAGCTTCATTTTGAATCATTTCACTCCCATCATCAGCAGTTTTGGGAGTGAAATCAAGTGGTGATTTTGTGTGATTATATCCAATGCCCAACTTAACATTTGATGCACTTTGTTTGTTAAGAAGCATTTGATAGCCGCTACATGACTCAACCCAAGTTTCACAATTAACCTTGATATTAGCAAGTTCTTTTCTGACGTTTCATAGGTTTTCTACCATGATTTTTATCTGTGCTTGAGTTTCAATAGCATTATTTGTTAATTTAGAAATTTCTTTAGTTTTTAAAGAAAGTTTTCTTTCTAAATCACACTTTATTTGGCTATATTTTCTCTCTGAGTCATTGGCTTTCCCTTGCAAATACACATTGGTTTCCCTTATTAAAGCGAAAGCTCCTTTGCATGACTTTGAACAAAGTTGTAGAGGAAGATCCCTTAAAAGCCATTAAGGCAAAATTCTTCTGACCATTATCTGGTTCATTCCAATTGATATCAAAGATCTTGCTGTCATCATCATGAGTGCACTCAGACGTGTCATATGGAATGTTGCTCCAATCAACATATTCGGAGGTAAAAAGACTTTGTTGACTGGGTTGATGAGTTTGGGGAGGTTGAGCAGCAGTGGAAGGCATTTTCTAGTTGGCCCTATTGCTGAATAGGCATTTGAACATACTGAATCAGTGGCACATATTGGATTTGAGGAGCTTGTGCCTGAGATTGTATGTAACTTGTTGAAGGGGCAAAATGAGCACTTCCATGAGATCCTTGGATTCTGTTGTAACTGGTGTTTGGTTGATTTCCAAGTTGTGGTTGGTTGTAGCTAGAGCTTCTACACTCTCTTGCAAAGTGTCCCAACTTTTGACACTCGTGACATCTAAGTTTAGATTTGTCAAACCCAATTTTTGTTTGATTGCTTAAACCTGGAAATTTTCTGCCTGACCTTTTATAAAATTTGTTAGTTTTTATGCTTAACATGACCAGTTGGTGCAGAATGTCCATTTCTTCCAAATCATCACTACTAAAAAATTTCAAATCATCCAGTATGATCTATCAGAAGATATCCCAGTTGTGATATCAATGTAGTCAAAAGAGCCAAAATCATTTAAACAAGATGTTGAATCTTGTCCTAGTAAAGTTGTACTACCACAAACATAGTCATCGCACTACAACAAAAATGGGTTTTTAGTACGCACAAAAGCGTCCTAAAATGTTATTTTATAGGACCTTTTATTTGATAGGACCAACGGTAAAAGCGTTTCATGTAAGGGGGTCGTAATAAGTCACGAAACTTAAAAAGCGTCCTAATATCTCAAATAAGATTATGAAACCAATTTTATGGTTGCATAATATGTCCCCAAAAAACTCATAATAAAACATATTAGGACACTTTTACAATGTTTTAACATGCGCTTACCTACTTTTAATACACATAGAAGAGTCCTTAAAAATTGCTTTTTAGGACCCTTACGATGTAACATTATAGGAGCTTTAGTACCAAGAAACAGGTCCTAATATCTCAAATAAGATTATGAAACCAATGTTATGGTCGCATAATATGTCAATGAACAAACAATATAACGTCCTAAGAAAAGCATATTAGGACACTTTTACAACGCTTAACAAGTTTAATATGACACAATTTCAAAGTCCTAACAAGTCATATGATACAACGTTTTTTTTAAACATACACACACACAATTTTATGATATACTATATATAACATCAACTAATGAAAGAAAAAAAACTTCATTATATTTTAAATAAGCATATTCATAACAAAAACACTAAACATAAATAAGTTATAGCATTATCCAACATAAAGTCTTGTAACATTTAACAAATAAATTAAAAGCAATGAAAAAAACAAGCAGCATAGAATCCTGAGTCATCATGCGTCCTTAATCCTCACGGACTACCTACAAATAAACCATTCATATATAAGCATTAAGTTCCTGAATATTAAAATTATTCGTATCATTAGTTTAACAAATAAACTATGAATGTATAAGCATTAAGTTCTAGATTATTAAAATTATTCGTATCACAAGTTTAAAAAATACATAAGAAGATGAACGACAAAGCCATGCAATGGATGCACCAATACAATCTTGAATTTTGAAAAATAACCCATATTTTCAAATTACAACCGAACTAAGCCAAACAATACTCATATTTTCAATCAATTTGCAAAATCATGCAAGCGACTTCCTACAAATAAAAATAATGTAAAAATAGAAGCAAATAACAAATAAAACTAACGTAAAAACAAAAGCAAATAAGTACCAAGCAGAAGTATAACCCAACAAGAATAATTATGTTCAGTTATACTAATCTAGTTCAAGAATGGTTAACAAATACTTTTTATAGGGGAAATGTGCAAGCTGATTGGTGATTTGGTATGTAATTAAGAAGAATATCACTAACTGAAAACATTTCACTTCTCTCCTAACCTTTTTTTAACAACAGCAAGTGGCTGGACCCGAAGAAACAAAACAAGTTACAACAATTCCACCTGATATAACAAATAAGTCACTAACTTAATTTTAAAAAGCGCGCATAGGCGCGAGACACATCAGCGCTCACTGGCTCACTGCCTTGCACCTTCTGTAACTGCGCCTAGAGTAATTCCAAGAGGTGCAGAAAAAGCGCATTATTTTGATTTCTTCGGCTTGAGGCGCGCGCCTCTTGTACCCGTGAGATTGTACGCTAAAACATGTTGAGCCTTGGTTTTTTTTTGGCATGTACATATAGGTAAAATCATATACAAACCCTATTTGTGGCTAGATTTCGGGTCAATGAGGCGCTTAGACCTCGTCACTTTTGTGCGCCTATCGCTTTATAAAACCAAGGTCACTAATGCCAACAAATTATGAAGATAATGATTTATTTTTATATTTATCAAAGGAAATTTGTGTTGGATTTGAAAGCCTTGATCACTGAATTAGTCAAACAAAACAAAAATACTATTATTTATACAAATTCCATAAAGAATTTATTAACATTTTTGACACCTTATTGACCTCATTGTCAATTTTTCTGCCCACATAATAATTAAGGTAGCGAAGGCTCAAAGCTTGGAATTTACCAAATACACAAAATTACAATGCATAAAAATCTGAAGAAAGGATTTATTTCCTAACCTATTTTCAGGAACTACTCCTGTTTTGACAGCAAAAAGAGCTGTAAGGCGAGTTTTATCAAGCTTTGTTTTTGCAAAAAGTAATATTCCTGTCAGAGAAGGAACAAAGCCGAATGCTCATAAACTATCAAGATTATAAAACCCTGTATAAATTGGAATAAAATTTAATGACGCATGAATGTTACTGACAACGTGTGAGTCAATTTGAATTCACCTAACTTCCATGAACTTTTGTTTACTCGTCTTAATTACCAAAATTATAGACTGGAACACGACATAATTCTTAAAAATATGTTACCTGACATGCCTCAACCAAGCCTATGAACTGGAACAGGACATAATTCCTGATTTGTTAATAAGGTTCCTTGATTCCTTATATGCCATTGGCGATGTGTAAGAACGATTTACTGCTGAAAGATAGATAAATCAATTTATGATGAGAAAAATAGAAATGCATTCACAAAAGTAGGCCAACTCAAAGACGCATAAGTAATCCAACATCAAAGACCCTTAAAAGCTTCCATAAACATATGAAAAGTTTAAGTCGTTTTAATGAAGTCCCGTCAAAAGGCATGTCTTCTTATACACACAAAAAAAACCCTCATCAGCTAGTATGTCAATAAAAAGATCTAAATCACAAGTCCAAGATGAGGTTTACCTTTACTTATAAAATAGGACCTTTACTTATAAAATAGGCTCCAAGCGTCATAACGACATCACATCCCAAGTCCATCTGTTAGATATTTTGGACTGAATAATTTCACTGCTTAAAGATTCAGTTCAACTTGGAATGCCTGAGCAAGCACCTATAAGAATAATAAAGTTGACACCCTGTTTAAAACAAACCAGGTTGAACGAAACACAAGGTCGACCCAATCCGTATGACTGAAATTCATATTGACCCATTACCCAACCCACTCATTTTGTCACTTCTACTTTGTTTTTCATTACTAGTAGTGTGCCCGCGCGATGCGGCGGGAATACAGCTACTTTTACCAGTATGCATGGTTCAATTCAATTATTAGGCTCAATCAAAACAAAAGTCAACGGTTAAATAATCTTATTAACCGATCGGTTAATTGATTCTGTTTATTTGATAACATTGTCGTTTTTCAGTCCAGTTAAGTTAACCAATGAAAAAATTATGGCCATTTAAAAATCATGGGGGTAGTTTCCTTAAAACAAGGGAAAACATGTAACTATTATTTTTCGTCTAATCCAGTTCGTTTTCATTCCAGTTATTACTTAAACATATCATATTATATGAAAAACTACATCAATACTATACTCAAATTAAAAAGAATAAAATGCTCGTTTATACGTGTAATAATATTAAGAAAATATTTACGCACGAAAAAGTTATGGACATTTAAAAATCATGGGGGTGGTTCGTTAAACTAAGAGTGCAAAAGTGTAATTATTACTATTTAAATAAACAAAAGTTGAGCAAAGATGAAAGACACATGTGTAAGTATTTTTTAAAAGACATGTTTGCCCTAAAAAATTAGTTAATATCTGCATTGTGTTTTGTACTCTAAGCAATATACTTGTAAAACTTGAATTTTAAGTGATCATTGGGAAATGTATTATAATAAAGTTTAGATGATTTCAGTTCGTTTTCGTTTTTTTCTTAGTTTTCGTTTCGGTTATTGCTTAACCCTAACATATAATTTTTTAAAAATTAAAAAACTATAACAATACTATACTAAAATTAAAGAGAATAAAGTGCTCTTTTATACAGTGTAATAATATTAATAAACTATTATCGTCTAAAAAATTATGAACGTTTAAAAATCGTGGGTGGTGGTTAGTTACAATAAAGGTGCAAAAGTGTAATTACTATTTAAATAAACAAAAATTAAGTAAAGTTGATGGACAAATATGTAAGTATTGTATAAAATTATAATATAGTATAAATAGATAAAGGGGAAATTATAAATAATAAGGGGTATATGTGAACTTATGTTTGAAAAGACATAAATACCCTTAAAAAGTAGTTATTATATGCATTATGTGTTGTACTTTAAGCTTTTGTAGTTGTATTACTTAAAAATTAAGAGGTCCTTGTGAAATGCTTTATAATATAGTATAGATTCGTTTTCATTCCAGTTATTACTTAAACATATCATATTATATGAAAAACTACATCAATACTATACTCAAATTAAAAAGAATAAAATGCTCGTTTATACGTGTAATAATATTAAGAAAATATTTACGCACGAAAAAGTTATGGACATTTAAAAATCATGGGGGGGTGGTTCGTTAAACTAAGAGTGCAAAAGTGTAATTATTACTATTTAAATAAACAAAAGTTGAGCAAAGATGAAAGACTCATGTGTAAGTATTTTTTAAACGACATGTTTGCCCTAAAAAATTAGTTAATATCTGCATTGTGTTTTGTACTCTAAGCAATATACTTGTAATACTTGAATTTTAAGTGATCATTGGGAAATGTATTATAATAAAGTTTAGATGATTTCAGTTCGTTTTCGTTTTTTTTCTTAGTTTTCGTTTCGGTTATTGCTTAACCCTAACATATAATTTTTTAAAAATTAAAAAACTATAACAATACTATACTCAAATTAAAGAGAATAAAGTGCTCTTTTATACAGTGTAATAATATTAATAAACTATTATCGTCTGAAAAAGTTATGAACGTTTAAAAATCGTGGGTGGTGGTTAGTTACAATAAAGGTGCAAAAGTGTAATTACTATTTAAATAAACAAAAATTAAGTAAAGTTGATGGACAAATATGTAAGTATTGTATAAAATTATAATATAGTATAAATAGATAAAGGGGAAATTATAAATAATAAGGGGTAAATGTGAACTTATGTTTGAAAAGACATAAATACCCTTAAAAAGTAGTTATTATATGCATTATGTGTTGTACTTTAAGCTTTTGTAGTTATATTACTTAAAAATTAAGAGGTCCTTGTGAAATGCTTTATAATATAGTATAGATTAATGCTTAGGTTTAATTACAGTCATGAATTAACCGAAACTAATCATGAATTAAAGTCACCAATTAACCGAAACCAATTATGTATGGATAACTTTAATAAAATTTATTGCTATACAGGTCAATTATCATTGAGTAATGTCCACCAAAACGCATAGCTAAAACTCACTGAGTGAAAGAACTTGAAACAAATTCTTCATGACAATTAAAACTTGCTGACATTAAAGCCAATTGCCACAATTTCAACAAAAGGTGTAACAATCTACGTCTAAGATCCACTTGATATTATAACAGATAGTGACCACAAATATATAACAATCTACATCCTAAGTCATATGCAGCTCACATATATCAAGAAGACCCTTAAGTGAACTTAATCGCATGCACTCAATATAGTAAATAGCCTAATTGTTACTTTTTATATTCAATTCCTATTTTGTTTGATTTTTACTTTTTAATAGAATAAAATGGCCATACATGACAGAAAATCGCAAATTCAGATTATAAGAAGAAATTAGAAAAAATTAACAAATCACTAAATCAGATAGTCGGTGGACTAACATTATGAAAGTAAATAATGATTTAAATATTTTGGTTATAAATAATTAAATATTAACTCTTAGTAAAATTCATTTAGAACTATGATGATGCAAATAGTATTACTTCTAAATAAGAAAATGTTATTTTTATTTTCTCATAAGAAGGGGCGCGCACAAAAAAGTTGTGCCGAGTCCGAGCTCGAGCTTGTTTACTTTATAAACACTCGAGCTCGGCTCATAAGTATATTTTCCAATCTCAAGCATGGCTTTGACTAGGCTCGTTCATTATCAATTAATTAGTCTTAATAATTATAATTATCATTATTTTTAGTATAATTTAGTTGTTTTTTAATACTTTTATGAATAATCAATAATATTATTTGAATATGTAACTAATATTAGTAAAAAATCAAATAAAAAGTGGGATCGTTTAGACTCGCGAGCTAGCTCGATAATCAAAGCTTGGGCTCATTTACTAAATGAGCTTGTTTTTAGGCTTGAGCTTGACTCTTTTAAAACTTTTTCAAAGCTCAGCTCATTTGTGCCTTTACTCAGGAGTTTTGTTTGTATTTTTTTATGACTGCATAGTTAAATCAAATTGGCTATAATTGACCGGGTTTGACTATGATAGAAATTGTTTGATTAACTACTTTTAACCAAACTAGGTTAAGCTCGTTATAACTCTTAATGAGTCATATGTTTTAATAGTTATATACCTCTTAGTAAATCATGATATATTTTATTGTGTTACGGTAGATCTTATAAGTTTATTTTGGGTTATATTAAGCCATGTAGATAATAGGGATCAATAGTAAAGCCTATATGTCTTGATGGACTATATTGGGCCTTAATTGTCATAAGAAGATTTATTAGGTCATATTATGTCTTTGAGAGCTAGTTCAAGTTATACTTGAACATAATGAAAAATAATAGATCATATTTGATTTAGCAACCATATTGGTCCTTAAATGCATGATAACTCTTATTGGACCATTATGATCTCTTTTATGTCATATTTAGTTTTAAGGGTTATATCTTGTTATAGTAAGACATGTTGGATCCTAATGGGTAATAACATATCATATATGTCTTAATGGGCATATACGGACTTAATAGTCATAATGACTCTTAGTTGACTAAGATGGACTTTATTGAATCATATTGGATCATGTAGGGTTATACTAATTTATAGTGAGTAAAATTATACAATGATGAATGACTACCGAATCATACATGTCTTAATGGCCATATGAAGCCTTGTCACCATGAAAGAATTATTTATTTCATACTGAATCTCAAAGAGTTGTAGTTGTAGTGAGAGAGTATAACATAATGGGCGATAATATACCATACATCTTGTTTTTGGACCATATTGGGCTTCACTAATCACGATGGCTCTTATTGAGCCATAATGGGCTTTATCATACCATATTGGATTTTAAAGGGTTATATTAGGCTGCGCTGATTCATTTTAGATTATAATGAGCCATAATGGAACATATATATATATATATATATATATTAATGGTCGTGAGGACTCCTAATTTACAATGGTAGACTGTATCGCGTCATACTAGCTCTTATACGGTAATATCATGTTGTAATGAGCTATACTGGATCATAATGAGTTGATAAGAGATCATACATGCCTTAATGAATCGTAGCGGGCCTTAATAGTTATAACGACTGTTGACAAAGTAAGTCAAAACTGATCGACCAATGTTCATATATTTATTTGTATAACATTTTAATACACACAAAAATTATATTTGGTATTTATAATTAATTATATGAACCGGAACGTTGAAATTAAGAGGGTGTTTGGGATTGAGTTTGGAAATGCAAAAGTACTTTTGGTCAGAAGTGCTTATTGGTTTATGACTTTTTGAAAAGGAGTTTAAAAAAAAAAGTGTTTGGATTAGCTTTTGGGATGAGAAACGTCAATAAATCAATAGATTGTTATTTTTTAAGTGTTTCGCTTAACTTATAGTTAATATTGGTTGTATGGGTGGTAGATTTGTAATTTTTTTTTCCAAAAGCCAAAAACCAGGATTTCTAACTTCTCAAAAACAGTTTTTCCACCCTTAAAAGTCAAAACAGAAAGTGCTTTTGAGTTACACAAACAACTTATTGACTTATTGGCTATTCTAAAAAGCCAATAACTCAATAAGTTATTTTGAAACTCAATTCCAAACACGAGACTTTTTAGGTTTCTCTATTCTTTAATTCTTTTACATATTATATTCTTTAATTCCTTTACAATATAATTTGATTATATTTTATAATTTATTTAATATGTGATTAATTAAAGTAACTCTCTTTTATTTCCTCAGAATTTTTAATTTACTATAATAAAAAAATTAACAGTTTTCCGCTTAAAACTAGCGTTGCTCAAATTTTTTTATTTTTATTATTTCCCTCCAATTACTTCTTCCGCCTAAATACCCAAAATTTTCACTTCCCACCAAATATTAGAAGTATACAACTAGCATAAGTTCGTAAAACGTAATTAAGGACAAAAAATGCCTTTTGGATTTTGTTGGATTCGTTCGTCTTTTTTACCAAAAGTTACTTTTTTGGATATCATGGATCCGTCCATAGATAATTAGTTGATAAATTTTGTTATTCAGTGAGATTATTTGGTAGTCTATTTGATAAGTACCATTTAAATTTTCCTCAATGCAACCTTTAAAATCAAATATGCATTTAAATTCTTTAAAAGCAACCTTTCTAACAAAATGTGCAAAGTTTGATATAATTTGCAACCTTATATGAAAAAAGGTTGCAAAAGTATTTTTCTAATTCAACCTTTATGTTCAATGAAGTTGTCTTAGAGTTAAATGCAACTCATTTAATAAAGGTTACCCTTAAAATGTTGCATTAGACCTATTTTCTAGCAGTGATAATAATACCACTATGATTAAGCGTCCTATAAAAGTTAAAGTTATAAGACTCGCGTGTTAAGTGTCCTATTAAGTTATGTTATGATAAAATTTTAGCGAATAATCGTCCTACCAAATTGATGTTTTATGACTCAAATATCATATGTCCTATTATGGTGTGTTATGATAACACCAAAATGATTATGCGTCATATAAAGGTTAAAGTTATAAGACCCATGTGTCAAGTGTCCTATTAAGTTATGTTCTAATATGACTTCGACTAGAAAGGGTCCTAAACATCGAACATTAATGACTTAACTACAAAGTGTCGTATTAAGTTATGTTATAATAGGACCCACTGGTGATCAAGTGTCCTATTACATTACCACATAATGGGACACCAACAACTAAGTGTCTTATAAATTACTCTGTTAGGATCTACATTTTAAGCGTCTTATTAAGTAATATGATAATACGACCACAAAAATCTGCCATCCTATTAAATAGCTTTTTAGGACACTTATTTAGTAGCGTATATTATAAAAGGACCCCAAAAGTTCATTCGTCCTATTAAATAGTTTTTTAGGACCCTATTTTACAACTGTCCCACGCAAAAGGTCCTTAAAAGCACTTTTTGTTGTAGTGTCGGCAGTTTTTCCATAATTTTATAACTTTTTCTTTTGGTTTATTTCCCTTTCAAAAGTTAGTAATCTCCCATGTAGTTTTGTAAGTGTTAGGGAGTCAAAATCTAAACTGGTTCTAAGAACTATGGAGTTGTTTCCCATTTTTCAGGTAGAGACCTTAAAAATCTATGTAACATAGATGGATTGTGTAGGTCTGCCCATTTAATTTTATCTCAGAAATAAGAGAGGAAAATCTTTCAAATTGTTGTGTTAATGTTTCTCCATTTACATGAGAAAAAGTTTCATGTTGTTGAGCAAGGATTTCCATGGTGTTGCCAATCACATCATCAGTTCCTCCAAACTATTCTTTAAGGCTATCCCATAGCTCTTTGGCATTCTCACAATGTAAGAGCACAACATATATTTCATTTGGGAGAGCCATTGCCAACATGGAAAAAGCTTTTGCATCAAGCTCAAATTTTAGGAAATCTTCTTCTGTGTAGTCTTTTGGTTCTCTTATTTTCTCTATTTTAGTTTCTGAATCTGTAATCATTGGTTTATGAGGTCCAAACATTACAGACCTCCAACAACCAGTTTTTGTTGTGATAAAGTGTGAACCATCCTTCTTTGCTAGATATTGTATTCATTTCTTACTAGCATGGGAGGTTTGTTTGTAGATCCAGTATTATGAGGATCCATTTTTAAGAAATTTGATTGATTAACAATTTCTTAAAGTGATGGATTGAAAAATAAGAAGAACTGTAGACTTTGATTGAATATCAATAAGATCCTGTGTCTAATCTCAATGTGTGATAAACCAGATGCTCTGATACCAATCGTTGGATCTATATTTGACAATTCTTATGAACAATTTATATTTCAAAGTAAATGTGTAGCGGAATAAAAGTAATTGTTCTAAGTTAATAGTCCACTTTATGATTCAGTAAATGCTCCCCCTCATCTGGACAAACTAAAATAGCTCAAGTGTTTACGAGAAACAATATAGTAAATAATAAACAGTTGTGAATGCTCAAATGATTCTCATATATTAAAGTGAAAGTCTGTTTGTAATAGTGGGTGTGAACCCATCTATTTATACAAAAAAGCAAACGTACATAGGAAGTTTAAAACTAATAGTATAATACTACAACAGGCTTGTAGTATGGTACTTGTTATAGAAATATCTATAAAGTAGATAAAAACTAATATAATAACAAACTACTTAAGTAAAAAGGCGGTGAGAAGCTTCTATGGAGACCCTGAAGAACAAACAACTTCTGATGAGTAAATTATCAAAGTTTTTCTACAGATGTTTGTCTATACATCTTCAGGACTTTACTCTTCAATACTTTCATTTAGCTTCTTTCTCCGTACTTTCTTCTTTAACCTTCAGTATTTTGTCATCTAACAAAATGCAGAGAGGATATTAGACTAAGGTTAAATGCTTATCAATCCTCTTTAAACCCACAGGCAAAACCCACATCATATACTCAATCAAGCATTCACATAGTGTAATGAATTATCACATATGCCTATTCTATCGCACTTTCATAGTTTTCCCAATGCTCATAAACAAAGAGAATTCATCAATTAACAAGAATCATGTTTTTACAAAATCTCTTAGAATCACCTCCTTCCATATACCATGGATTTCGGTGATTCAAAGAGTTCTAGAGTAACCTTAGGATGAATGGTGCACTAGATGATGATAATATCCTTCATGCATTCATAATAGCTACAGATTT
>JAUTDX010003786.1:0-38547 GCA_030844895.1 Ambrosia x helenae | reverse complement strand
AAACAAAACTACCAGGTAAATTGGGTGCATAATCAAACCTTGTGACTAGAATATTGTGGTCCATCCCATACGCATATGGTTCACTTCGATTTTGTTATATGTTCGATAACAATCCACCCACGCTACCTATGTAGGAGGTACACGTATCCGGGTGGGGTTGTCAGTCCAATAGATCTATCATTGTATATCGTCGGCTGATCAATGGTAATGATTATGCTAGAATAATTGTGCTTACCCTAGTAATGTTTAAGACATAATGCAACATAGAATAACACATAGACAATTATGTTTGAATTGTAAATTGATGTTTTTAACATGTTTCACCCCAAAATAGTGAAAAAGGAAAAAAGGCTATGTAAACTCACCTTAGCACAAGTCTTGAATCCTTTGAAATGGTCTAAATGTGGCACAAACGACTCCAAGTATTACCCTAAGTTCAAGGCAATAAAATAAGTCTAAGTTTTCTAGTCTAAAGGTATTCTAGGGTTTCTAGACTAGAATTTGGGGATTGATAACTGATTGATGATTAATTTAGAATAATTGTTAATGACATAATAAATAAAGAAATAATTAATAAAAAGGATTTTTGACAAATCTTAATTAAAGGTAGTTGTATTAAAATGTAGTAAATGTGAAAATAATTTTTATAAAATTATTTTCTTAATTAATGAATATATAATACATTAATATTTATTTGTCAAAATATAGTATTGATATCTAAAAATATTAAAATTTATAAATTTCAAATCATAAAATTATATTTCTGATCTAAATGGAAAAAATAATTTATGTGAAATTTTGATGTAAAAATAATGAAAAATGAATTTATTATGAATTATTTATGATTAAAATAGCATAAATTAATTAAAGATATTAAATAACCGTTTTTCTGAAATTAAAATTTATTTTTTGGAACATTTATTGATTTATAAGTTTAAGATAATTTTTGTGAAATTTTATAAAATCGTTTAGATATTTTTATAGAATTTTTAACTTATAAATGAATAAACTTGTAATATATTTTATATATATTAAATAAATTATTTTGAAAAACTAAAAATTGTATGATAAACTTACCATTATAATAACATAAAAAATAATTTTTATAGAATTTATAAACCACTGTTAGTATTTAAAAACCATTTTAAAAGTTTATTAGGCTAAATATATAGATAAAGGATATAAAAAAAAATTGGTTGTTGATGCCAAGGATCGAACCTGGGTCCTTGGCCGTTCAGATACTTAAATCACAAGTCCAGACCATCAGACCATCCGTCTGGACCCTGAGAACGAAGATTGTTGGTTTCAATTAATTATAAAGGCTTTTTGAATTTAACCATTTGTTATCAAAATAAAAATGGTGGTGACTGGATTCGAACCCATGTCAGACGCCTGTTCAATGTTTAAACACAGAGGTAATCACCATTTGATCTGAGCAATCAGATTTGTTTGTATTTCGGTTTTTTAATAACATTTATAGAATACGCGAATTGATCATTTTCCCCAAACAATTAAGAACAACCCCTAATTTACCATATGATTCTAAACTACGATTCAGGCCAATTAACCATGGGGTTTAGTATCAAGGAGGGCCGATTTATATAATGAAACAAAGAATTCGAAACATACCAGACGCCAAACTTCTAAAACGTGGTCAAACAAAAAGTCAAATCGGCGGCAATCCGATCAAACGCGTGAATGTATAAGCAAGTTTTGGTGGGGTTTTGTTAGTCGAAGGTTTCTTTCTGAGTTTGGGTGTGAGTTTAATCGAAAATATTAATGCCTAAATATACGAATTTGAATTCGGGTTTAAGGAAAGTTTGAATACGAGCAAAAATCATATAATCCGCCTTAAATCACAGGCTTACACTCAAAATTGACTGAGGGAAAAGATAAAGGAAAGAATTTCGCACATTAACTAGGCGTATATTTGGATTGACGGGTTGAAAAAGGGCGTCAATTGGTGTCGTTTGATAGCGGTGCGTCTGGAACGTATCTGGACATACTATATGTCCAGATTCACTAGATGGTATTATGTCTAGGTTCATTAATTTTAAAAAAAAATCTGAAATGTTTAATATTTTTATTATTGTTATTATTATTATTATTATTATTATTATTATTATTATTATTATTATTATTATTATTATTATTATTATTATTATAATAAGTAAATAAAAAAAATCACTAAAAGGATAAAAATAGATAGTTTTCGGGGGAAATTTTGTATACGTTTCGAATTTATACCAACTTTAAAATATCCATACTATATAAGAATGTTTTGAAATAACCAAAAGAAAATTTTAGACATGATTATACTTGTACAAAAGAGGTATAATATAGTGGTGATTTTGTTACTTCAAAAATTAGGGAAAAATCGCGATGTTACACTTATATAATATTTTGTTTACAACACATTTATGGTTAATCTGTCTATGGCTAGTCTTTTGTTTCATTCTTGCTCTCATTTAATCGGCCCTATGTGTACCAGACGTCTCATTGAAGACGTGTTGCACTTATCAATAATAATCATTCGATTGGACTAGTCTCTTCTTTCTTATTCACATTCATCTTTATTTTTCGCACTCGATTAGGTGTTTGGTTTGATACCACGGTCAAGGATTCTAGACTTACAAAAACTTAAACCGTACCAGGAACATTGTTTCCCAAGCCCATACCCGTCAAATATCAAGTATATCCAAATAATTCGAGTTTTAGGTATACCAAATGGAGTTTTTTACCCATCCCTATATCTTCTATCCTAAAGAGGTATGTCGGTGGGGTTTCTAAACGACCAAAACACCTCCTTTAACTTTTGAATTTGGCACATTTATACCTACTCACCCTTTAGTATCCAATGTTTTAACTTTATCCCAGTACAATAAATAATATATGTTTTAACCTATTACGTTTTTTTTCATAATTTAACTTTTTTTGTCAATAACTTTCGTTTGCTAATTTCTATATAAAAAAAAACTAATGTATCGACGTGTTTAATTTTTTTGACCCACTCAAGTTTTGAAAGTGTCGAGTTTACCCTTTTCGTATTTTTACCTGGAATAAACTATTTTTTATGTAACATCCGGCCTCCTTCACCACCAATATTGTCCGCTTGCCCATCTAGAGCTTACGGATTTGTTTTTTGGTTGCCCCGGTGGAGACTTCCCAGGAGGTCACCCATCCTGGAATTTCTCCCACCTGAGCACGCTTAACTGTGGAGTTCTCCCTCTCATCCACTAACATTAAGCCCCAAAACGCGTTGGTGATTTAAGAGGCAGGACATTACTTATGAACCAAGGATCTCTCCTGGCCACGGCCGATGTGGGATTTTCCTGGGGTGTCACATTCACCCCCTGTTAGAGTCTCATCGTCCCTGATGAGGTATGCACCCACCATCCCGAACGGCACAGGAGTGGCTCTGATACCATCTGTAACATCCGGCCTCCTTCACCACCAATATTGTCCGCTTTGCCCATCCAGAGCTCACGGATTTTGTTTTTAGTTGCCCCGGTGGAGACTTCCCAGGAGGTCACCCATCCTGCAATTTCTCCCACCTGAGCACGCTTAACTGTGGAGATCTCCTCTCATCCACTAACATTAAGCCCCAAAACGCGTTGGGTGATTTAAGAGGCAGGACATTACTTATGAACCAAGGATCTCTCCTGGCCACGGCCGATGTGGGATTTTCCTGGGGTGTCACATTTTACGTGCGAGTTTTTCTCTCATGTGCATGGCACATTGTAACAGCCCACTCCCGTATCGCGATATTGTCCGGGCATGTCCCGATTTTGCATTTGGTCGTAGGCAATTGCCACGCCAAAACGCATCACGATAAGGAAGGTATCCCACCTCTTATAAAGAAGTGTTAGTTCTCCTTCCCAACCGATGTGGGATCATTACAATCCACCCCCTTAAGGAGCCCAGCGTCCTCGCTGGCACACAACGGCCCGACCCTGGCTCTGATACCATTTGGGCAATTGCCACGCCCAAACGCGTCACGATGTGGGATCATTACACACATGCACTTCCCCACAATTTTTTAAACGTTTGTAATTTTTAAATGCGACACTAAAAAAAAAAATTACACTAAATTAACGAGCGTTTTATTATCTTTTCAACGAGCACTACAGTGCTATATGAAAAACGAAAAAAAAAAATTGACTTTGGTTTTATTCATGTAGAAAAAAAAACAGAGTGTGTTCAGGTAATTCATTAATCGTGTCTAGGCAAGTCACTAATCATGTAAAGATAGTATATATGTTTTTGAACCTACCATTACATGTAAAGAACACCCTAACTATAAATATATATATATATATATATATATAATATATATATATATATATATAGGATTTGGATCATTTGAGAACCACCATTTAGGGAGAGAACCAAGAAACTAGTGTGAACATGTGACATTTTGTAAAATGAAGGTGTCTACAAAAACCCCTCCATCAAAAAATAAAAAAAAAAATAAAAACACCAAAACGATTAGTTTGTATTAATAATTCGAAAAAAATACAAATAAAATAAAGTAAATGGTTTATATGACATCATATGACGTCATCCCTAATGCACATGTGCAATTCGCTGTTATATATACAGAAATATACCGTATGCACATGTGCATTTCGCTATTATAATCACACACATCTGCGTATGTCAATTTCAATATCATACCAATTTACATATGCTAAAAATAATAATTACAAACATAATCAACCTATCAACCACCATATAAGGCCACCCAAAATATACATATGTGCATGCATCATCCTTCAAATAACAAAGTTTTTATACCAATTCGTTTTTATCATACAACTACATGTAGTTTCTACCAAACGTATTAACTCAATAAAACAAACGATACCAAAACAATATATCCATGTTACAAACCACCTATGTTAACCACCTACATACAAACTTCTAATTTTCTCACAACCTCACGTTCACCAACCTAACAAAATGGTTAAACCAAACATACATTACACAAAATGTTATACAAACTTCTTTGTTTGTTTGACAATTTCTTTATCCCCATCCAAAGTTGATGTGGTGTAACGCGTGTCGTTTCGAACGCCAAATGTTTCTTTTTTCATAACCTTCTTTTGAGTTTACTTCATTGCCACCCGTTCTAACACTCTTTGATGTTGTTTTCTTTCTTGTAATTGCATCTGCACACACATTTGTCAAAAAAACACATTATATCATGTTCATCCATAATTATGCACATGTGCATACTCAATTATATATATTAAATATTATGCAAACTAACATACCATCATTAATCACCGTCACAAAATGTTTCCGCTTATTTGACCTCGTTTGAACCTTTCTTCTTAAATCTATATCTGCATATATGATAATTTTGTGTGTTTAAACAATCAAAAATTAATATTTCATAAGAAAAAACTACACATATGCACATGTGCATTTCTATATGAATGTACTAAATAAATAATAACAAACTGATTCAACTTCCTGATAAATATCCAGACTAAATAAATAATGCCAACCTGATTCAACTTTCAGATCAACAATCGTGTTATTATCTTCACTTGCATCCGGTAACCTTTTTGTTCCTTTATCTCTCGATTGTAATACAAATGTTACTTTCCTTTGATTTTTTCTCCATCTCTTAGCTACAATTAATAAAAATGCATAAGAAAACCAATATTTCAACCTGGATGCACATGTCAAACAACAACACTTTTGTTAATTACAACAAAACCAATGCACACGTGCATTATTGTTAATGGCCTAATTATAACAGTATGTGCTTTAACATTACTTTTAACATTATAAACTACGTTTTGCACATGTGCATTATCACAGAGAACTCGAAGATCATGTATGGAACTATGACTATGAGTGTGGGATTGGTCTTATGTATGATGAAGATGGAAAGATTGAGGAAAAAGAAGATGCGTTGGAAATATTATAAGTCATGGAATCATATCATTGGTAAAGACCTCTCTGCTGTTCAAATAGCAATAGGAGAATACCTCTTAATAGGTAATTGAAGTAATACCTCTTAATAGGTAATTGGAATATGATTGGCCCATATGCTTCTGACAGTGTCTTTGATGACGAAGCCACTTATAAACGTAGTTTTTAACTTCTGTTTGATAAAATGTAGTCTAAGTCCTACATTTTGTAACTTTTTTTTCTTTTTTCTTTTCACCAGAACCGAAACCGTCCTTTAAAGCTTTCTCTTGAAGAAATGATTTAACAGGTCCCATGTACTGGTGAGTGAATCAGCAGATTGAGGTTTTCAAAACGTTCATATTATGTGTCATCATCCATAGATGCACGTTTGGTCCTTCCGACATACATGATTCTTTCAGCCCGCCTTCGCTTCTTGTTCAGTAGTGTAACTTCATTAACGGTTAAAACTACAAAGAAAGAGAGATGACGGTTTGGTAAGGAGGTCGATCGACGGTGGTAGCGGTTGTACAGGATGATGGATTGACGGTGGTAGTGGCTGTTGTGGATGGTAAGGCGGTCGATCGACGGTGGTAGCGGTTGTAGAGGATGATGGATTGACTGTGGTAGTGGTTGTAGTAGAAGATGGGGGATATGCAATGAACTAGGGTTTGAAGACTGCATCTTTTTTAACCCATATATGACCCATTGGGTTTTTAAATCTAACTATATATTTACGATAATGCCCCCTGTTCACATTAGTTCTCTGGTTCTCTCCCTAAAGTTGGTTTTCGTATGATCCCTACCTGAAGGGATAGGGAACCTAATCCAGGCGGAGGCGGCGTCCCTATCCCTCTACTCCACGATCTAGGCGCCAATGGCCCTGAACTGTGCGGAGCCAGCTCGGCGGAGGACAGGCCACAAGCCGGCGCACAAAGACGGCAAGCAACAGCAGCAACACAACAAGAGACACGCGCGTGCGCCCCACGCGCGGAATATCCTTCACTCACTTTTCGTATGAGGTACGGAAGATAACAAAAAGAAGATTCAGCAAGATCCTAGACAGAGTACAAGCCAACAGACTGGCGACACGTGCATGGGCGGTACAACAGACACTGACAGAACGGCGACATGACTGCTTCTATGCTTCCTCCATAACGTCGTCAACAGTAACCAACAGACATCCCCCTGCTGGCAGCAGGTGGGTCAACAAATGCAGCCAGACGAATGCCGCCGACCGCCAGACAGGAGCTACCACGTGTGTCCGCCTCAGGTGATGACTGAACAGTAGCCTGACGTCATTCACAGTACTCCGCTTTTCCCGCCATTTTCTGGAAGCTTTCTGTTGGGCTTTTGGATGGGCCCAAGCCAGATCCACTACTCGTGGGCTTCTCGTCTAGGCCCACGAGTTCTCCTATAAGTAGAAGAGTTCATCTCCTTTGCAAATGATCCGAAATTACTTACTTGTAATATAGAGCTAGGTTTACTTTTAACACTTTGTACACTCCAAAGTAATATTAACCGGCTCTTCACAGTGGCTGTAGGTCACTACTCGACCGAACCACTTACATCTTGTGTCTTTATTCTCACACACAACACTCACTCATACATATCTCTCACCCGGGTTCAACATAACGGTTTGGGTAAAGGATAGTATTTGTAGTTACGTAAGTATACAACCCTCGGTGATTAGAGATAATCACCGGGATACTTATTGTTTCTTCATTGGCACCATCCAACGGTTAGAACATCCTTTTTCTTGTCTTTAAACCCACCTATGGCTGAACCCAACCCTAACACATCTGTCATCAACCAAACTTGGAAGCTGAAGCTCAGCTCCTCGAAACGAAACCACGCCAAACACAGTCGTCAAACAACCCACGTCACGATTCAAAGAAGCCATCCTTCGAGGTTCGTGACGTGGACATTGTCGACGACAGTGATGGCAGCTCCGAGGAGGACCCAGACCAGTGGCTCGTCCGTCAGAACACCAAGAGCGCTGCTATCTACTAGCGGAAGTTCTTGAAGCAAGCCAAAAAGAAGGGCACTGCCCTCACTTATGACACCCCACCAAAGAAGGGGCATAAGGACAAGGAAGCGGCTGGTCCTCGTGACAGTCGTAGCGCGGAGCCCAGCGGAAACGCCGGGCTCGAGGCTATGCAAAGTCACACGACGAGTCAGATGGCTATGAGTCATCTAGCATTGACTCTAGCTACAAGGGAAAGAAACACACACCATCGATCACATCACAACGATGAGGACGACGACTTGGTTAAGCCGTTTAGGCCAAAGTCTTTCACCGAAAAATCAAAGTTCGTCGCTCACTATAGCGACAGCCAGAATTTCCTAGCAGCATCGGCATGTACGATGGCCTGCGTGACCCCGACGACCACGTTCATGATTTTGAATGCGCGGGGATGTCGGTTGATTGTCCGTTCAGGTTTGGTGCCATCTCTTCGCCTAAACCCTCACGGCGCAGCCAGAATCTGGTTTTGACAATCTCCCCGCGGGAAGCATTAAGGACTTTGACGACCTCACCGACAAATTCGGCAACCATTTTCTCGCACCTGTGCAAGCATAAGAAAGACAAGGCGCACATACTGTTGTGTCGCCGTCATGATCACGAATCTATCGAGGACTTCATCGTCCGGTTCAACAAAGAAGCCTTGCAACTAGGCTGTGGGGAGGAACTCACTCGCGTTGCGTTCATCCACAATGTACGCAGCCCAGAGCTCATGAAATGCCTCACAGGCAAAGGATATATGCTTCCTCCGATAAATCCTTCAACCAGATGCAACGGCTTCCAACCGCACCACCATCATCATAATAATAATAATAAACACAAAACAAATCTGTCTGGAGCCGCATCACCGGCTCAACCGATGAGGGAAAATATTTCCCCCGCAGGTGACGCCCGCCAAATCATCAATACCAAGCAATCGCGGGAAGAACGTGGTCACTCCAAGAAGAACTACGATTGGACCCCGCTAACTAAAACCCCATCTCAGGTTCTCAAAACAGAATAAGTCACTCTCAAGGAGCCTAAGCCCATTGGAAAGAGAAGAAATGTAGATCAAAGCAAGTTTTGCGAGTATCACAACGACTTCGGTCATCTCATAGACAACTGCTACAGCTTGAAAATGGAAATTGAGGCCGCGCCGAAGTCTGGTCAACTCGGTCATTCGGTCAAAAACGTCCACCGCGCTGGTAAGGGGCACGTGGGCGATGATAATCAAGCGGAGGGATCACGGAAGAAAATCCGAGATCTCAACACCCATGCCGCCACACTAATCCCCCGCCACCACTGCAACATGACAAAGCGCGGGAAGGAAGACACAATACGGGAAATGCCCCGTATGCAACAAACTGATGATTCATGGAAAGAAGCCGATGTCCTCATGCAAAAGGTTCGTGGCGACGCTTCTTGCACCGCCCCCATTGGTCATCACTCGCGGTCTTCGGGCATTAACCAGCACGGAGTACATGTTTCTAGACGGCGGTAGTTGCACAGACATCATGTATGATCAGTGTTTTCAACAGTTGGACGAGTAGGACAAGACGAAGCTCACGCCAGTCAATTAGCCTATTTCCGGTTTCATCCATGAGACAATCATGCCCGTTACATGGTCAGACGGCACCCATGAGCGCACAGAAATATGAGACTTCATGGTCCTGCCAGCCAATTCCAACCACGATATTCTTCTTCTAGAGGGCAGAAGGAATCACGCGCTTCAATGCCAATGCCTCCACGACGCATGCGATGGTTGGATTCCCAACCAGAACGGGCATAGCTTTCATTCGGCGAAACAAAGACTGCCATTGCGGCGGAAACCGCCAAACCCCCGAAATGGTCAAAAACGGACGCCCCCACAGAGCCGGAAAAATTTCCGGAGCAAACGGTGGTCATTGGTCATGTAATCTCCGAGACCATACGCAATCACCTGAAACAATTGTTAATCAACAACATGGACGTATTTGCATGGCAGCCGGCAGACATGGTTGGCGTTCCACGAGAGATAGCGGAACACAAGCTCAACCTTTACCGCTCCATAGAACCAGTAGTCTAAAAGAAGCGAAGTATGGGCCCGGAGAAAACAAAGGCCATGAACGAACAAGTCACCGAGCTGCTCAATGCAGGCATTCTCCGCCCCACATGGTACCAAACCAGGGTAGCTAACCCCGTCATGGTCGCGAAAGCCAACGGAGGCTGGCGCATGTGGTTGACTAAAAAGATCTCAACAAGGCGTGTCCCAAAGACTGCTATCCCTTACCGGAAATCGATTTAAAGGTGGACTCCCTTGCCCCATACCGCTTCAAGTGTTTCTTGGACGCGTACAAGGGGTACCACTAGATACAAATGGCTAAGGAAGATGAGGACAAGACGGCATTCCGCACCGACACGAGTATCTTTTGTCACACCCCCAAAATGCCACAGCGGAAGACTTAGCATGGTGGTGAATGGAGTTGGTAATCAATGGTGTAATAGTAAAGTAATAAGTATTTGGACAAATTTACATAAAACTTAAAATATGAAAGTTTTATAAATTAGACCCAAAAAGGATCTAATTATTGTTACAAAAGTCCCCAAGATCATTATTTTATTACATGTCCAAACACTACATTGCCATAAACACATATTATCCCGCCAAAATTCCGAAAGCGTTTATCTTGTACCTGAAAACACGTCAAAACATTTGTCAACACTAGGCTGGTGAATTCACAGAGTTTAATAAATAACATTTTCGCTTACCTTGCAAAAATTTATTAAAAACCCTTTTCGCTTTACCACGAAAAGTATATCTTATAGATTCAAGATATATTTATTTTATTGTTATAAACATAGATTACTAAGACGATCATGTGGATTCATAAACTAGCTAGGAATATGAGTATGTGTTTACGTTATATGCTCATAATCAACACATGACAATTTGGTCCCCAATAAGTGTTTCACTACACCGAATTTGAAGTAGTTTTCCGAACTATGACCAGAGCGACTGGTCGCGGCTAGGGTCGTCAACCCGATGGATCCACCAACACTTCGCTTGCCCTCTATACCAAGGCTAATGATTATGAATGGCCCTGGGAACATTATCTTAAGATTTCTTTTTACTCTCAACTTCCAGTCCCGAAAGGAGATTATCCGCCCATATATTCATACACATTCCACACTTACCGATGTCTTTAACTAGTAACCTTATTTTATTTTTACAACGTGTTTTTCCCCCCGAAAATATTTATAAAACCTTATAAAAATGGGGCTGTGAACTCACCTTGTTGTAGTTTGAGTTATATTTCCAAACGCTTGGTTTTCCGGTCATATCCGATTTCCTAATCATGAAAATCGTGTAAACGACTAGGTTTCGCTTATTTTTCTAAGTTATACATTCAACTTAGATTTTTCACACAACATTTTTCTAA
Source organism: Ambrosia x helenae (assembly GCA_030844895.1). Lineage (NCBI taxonomy): Eukaryota > Viridiplantae > Streptophyta > Magnoliopsida > Asterales > Asteraceae > Ambrosia > Ambrosia x helenae. The sequence continues at coordinate 27,204 of JAUTDX010003786.1, read as the reverse complement.
AGAAAATGTAATCCTTTGAAAATATTTATTTTCAAAATACTTGTTCTTATTTACGACTCGTTGGCGATCGTGACTCGTTTTTGGTCCGTTATTTTTATATCAAAACACATAGCACCCTTTTTATTTTATCATCTCACACATATTTTTACTTAAAATATATTTATAAATGTCATGCATAAGTTAATTTTACTATCACAACATGCAAGACATCTAGTTGCAAAATTAGTCGGTTTTTAGGCGATATTTTGGCAATTTCTCGAAATTCCAATTCGTGTGGCTTGTAAAAACATGTAGTATTTTATATATACCTTTATTTACATGTTTTTATCTTAAAAATATACTTTTAGGACCTGTTCAAAATCAGATTTGAAATTCTTACAAATTTAGCCATTTTGCGCCTTTTTTAAACCGCCTAGTTTCGCACCGGACATTATCAAAACCTAATTTTTGAACCAATACTCAAACTTTTTGGTCAAAACAAGTTATTTGATGGACTTTTATGTGATTTTAGTATAAATAAACAGACCTTAAATTTTCTTTTAAAATCACCCATTTAAGTCCATAATTCAAGCATTTTAGGTCCAAAATTACCCATTTTCTTATAATTTAATAACCTAATCATTTTCTTTCAAACATGGGTCATTTTATACACATTTACAAGCCAAACTTACTGATCTAAATCAGATTTTATAATATCCATAAAACCTTTAAAATTTCCATAGTTTTATGTCCATAATTTCACCAAATGGTTCATAACTTGTTATCTATAAACCAAGACCATAATGTGGGTTTTCTAGACATTTATTTTTATGAAATTTTCTGTTTTAAACTAAGATTTTCAAAGTTGAATTCCATATGTCAAAACCATGTTTTAAATCATTTTTAATATGTAAAAAACTCATTAAATTGTGTTTAATCAAGAAAACTCCATTTTTATACATACATACATACATACATATACCTCACGGCATATATACATACATATATAATATCCTTTGTTTTTCATTCTTGAATCAAAATCCACATTCTAAGTCTAGTTAATCATCTAATAACAAGAATTTTAATAAAAATCTATAACTACACACACACACACTCACGGCTATATATATATATATATATAACTAGTTATGATTTTTCCACTTTTAACTCATACATTATCATCCTTTATTTCATAAAACCATGTTTTATTGCTTGAATCTTGTTTATCAAGTGTTAGATCATACATGCAATAGGTTTTTTGAATTAAATTTTGAAATACAAACTCATACACACATATATATATATATACCACGGCACACTCTACATATATACATACATACATATAAACTCACAGCACACACTCATACATCCAATCTCTCTTTTATTTTATTTTTTTTATAAGAACCATATGTTTACATGTTTATTTGTGTGAATCATCCAAGTTTAATGATAAAAAGATAGAAAATAATATGAAATAGGTTAGGTTTATACCTTTTTGGAATAATAAAGAAACTAGCTTGAAAACCCTTTAAAATCTTGATCAAATCTTCATTTCTTAACTTTCTTGGATGGCTTTGATTCAAATGTGGCTGATTTCTTTATGTGTTTTAATGGAAAAATAATATCATAGAGAGAGAGGGTGTTTACGGATGAGAGAGGGAGAAGAGGAAGGGTTGTGTGTGTTAAAGTGGATGAATGTGAAGAGTTTGAGTGTTGGGATGATATATAATGATGAAAATGATCATGAGTCACCACCAAAGTCTTTGTGGCAGCCATATATCTCGACACACACATACACTAGGGTGGGCTTACTTGTCATAATGTGGTTAATTTGATTAATTAGTGGGTATTGGGTGTAGATTAGCGGGTATATTACTAATTAACGCGGTACAAGCCTTTAACCGTTTTAAATACCCGACACCCTTAAAAATAATATTTTTGACTCCGGACATAAAAATATGTAAGTCGAGTTAATATTGGGTGCTATCCAGTGTAAAAATGGCGAATTTTCATAATATAGGCGCGTAAAATGCGCGGTATCGCGTGTTGCGACTAAAATCACCATTTTTATACTCTAAATTTATTTCTCCATATTTTTCAACTAAATATGATTAGAAATATTATTTTAATCTTAAATTTAAAATTTCGAACTTTAAATATTACCGGGTCATCACCAACGATCGTATTTCGCGCGCAAAATCGTTACGCGACAAGATTTTTAAATATGACACCTCTAGTCATATTTTTATATATAATATAAGCTTTTGGACTTAAAATTCACTTGATTAACTCAAATTATTATTTTTAAACATATACATAACTTTACATTAGTACGGTTAATTCCCTGCTAAAACGCCAGGTGTTACAGTCACCCCTTGTTTAGAAAATTTCGTCCTCGAAATTTCTTTTAACAAGGTTCGTTTATTTCTCCTACGGAAAAGATGGGATATTTGCGCTTCATTTGGTCTTGGCGTTCCCACGTGTACTCGGGTCCACGCTTGGAATTCCATTTGACCTTTACTAACTTGATCCGATTTCGCCTTAGTTTTCTGGATTTTCCAATCCATAACCTCAACAGGTTCCTCAACAAATCGAAGCTTGTCATCAACGCAAACTTCATCAGGCGGAATAAATTAGTGTTTCATCCGACAGACACTTCTTCAAGTTAGACACATGAAAGACGTCATGAATCCCACTCAGATCTTGAGGTAGTTTGAGACGATATGCCACTGAACCGATTCGAGCTAGGATCTCAAATGGTCCAATATACCGAGGACTCAACTTCCCTCCTTTACCAAATCTCATCACACCACCTTTCCAGGGTGAGACTTTCAAAAGAACACGGATCTCCAACCTGGAATTCCAATGGTTTTCTTCTATTATCCGCATAGCTCTTTTGTCGATCTGCACTGCTTTCAACCTTTTCCCTGATTTGAACAATCTTGTCAGAGGTCGCTTGGACAATCTCGGGTCCATGTAACTGCTTTTCACCAACTTCAGCCCAGCAAAGAGGTGAACGACATTTCCTTCCATATAAAGCCTCAAACGGTGCGGCTTTAATACTGGAATGATAGCTATTATTATAAGAAAACTCAACCAACGGCAAGTGAGTATCCCAGTTTCCTCCAAAATCAATCACGCATGCTCGCAGCATGTCCTCCAAAGTTTGAATGGTTCTTCACTCTGACCATCCGTCTGTGGGTGATAAGCTGTACTCATATCTAACCGAGTACCAAAAGAATCTTGGAGTGTCTGCCACACTCTGGATACAAAACGTCCGTCTCTATCAGAAATGATTGATACTGGAACTCCATGTCGAGAGACAACTTCCTTCAGATAAAGAGATGCCAATTTATCCAATTTGTCTTTTTCCTTGATCGGTAGAAAGTGAGCAGATTTCGTTAACCGATCCACAATTACCCAAATAGCATCATTTCCTTTTGCTGTTCGAGTAATTTGGTTACGAGATCCATAGTGATGCTCCCATTTCCACTGAGGAATTTCTGGTTGTTGTAGAAGCCCCGACGGCTTTTGATGCTCTGCTTTAACCATTGAACAAGTTAGGCACTTGCTGACATATCTGGCAATATCTCCCTTCATATTGGGCCACCAATACAATTCTCGAAGATCTTTGTACATTTTGGTAGAACCTGGTGAATAGAGTATCTGGACTTGTGCGCTTCGTCCATCACTAACTGTCGCAAGTTCCCATATCGAGGTACCCAAACTCGATCCAAAAAGTACCTTACATTGTCAGCTCTGGGTAAGAGATCAACTTCTAAACCTCGTAATCCTTCAGCCCTGAGGTTTCTCTCCTGCAAAGCCTCGTTTTGTGCCTTACAAATCTTTTTCGAAAGACCTGTTTGGATAGTTAAACCCAATGCACGAACACGTAGCGGCTTTTCTCTTTCCTTCCTGCTCAATGCATCAGCTACAACATTTGCTTTACCCGGATGATAACGAATGTCGCATTCATAATCATTGAGTAATTCCACCCAACGTCGTTTCCTCATATTGAGCTCTTCTGGTCAAAGATATGTTGAAGACTTTTATGGTCGGTGTAAATCGTACACTTGGTTCCATAAAGGTAATGTCTTCAGATCTTTAGAGCAAAAACAACGGCTCCCAACTCCAGATCATGAGTCGTGTAATTTTTTCTCGTGCACTTTAAGCTGGCGGGAGGCATAAGCTATGACTTTGTCATTCTGCATGAGCACACAACCAAGACCCAAACGTGATGCATCGCAGTAGACTATAAAGCCATCGGTTCCCTCCGGAAGTGACAAGATAGGTGCACTACACAACTTCTTCTTCAACAACTGAAAAGCTTCCTCCTGCTTCTCTGTCCTGTCATACTTCTTGTCTTTCTGGGTTAATAACGTCAACGGCTGCGCTATTTTGGAAAAAATTCTGGATGAATCTCCGATAATACCCAGCTAGACCTAAGAATTGGCGTACTTCAGTTGGAGACGTAGGTGCTTCCCAATTCTTGATTGCTTCAATCTTCAAGGGTAAACATGAATACCTTTCTCGTTAATGACATTTCCAAGGAAGTGGACTTCCCGGATCCAAAATTCACATTTCGAGAGTTTGGCATACAACTTCTCATTCTTCAGTAGCTCAAGAATCATCTTCAGATGCTGCTGGTGATCTTCTTTGGTTCGTGAATAGATGAGTATATCATCGATAAAGACTATCACGAATTTATCCAAGTAAGATTTTCATACTCTATTCATGAGATCCATGAATACAGCAGGTGCGTTAGTCAAACCAAACGGCATCACCAAGAATTCATAATGACCGTACCGAGTCCTGAAAGCAGTTTTGGGTATGTCTTCCTCTGCTACCCTCAACTGTGATATCCCAAACGTAGATCGATTTTCGAGAAATAACTTGACCCTTGCAACTGGTCAAATAGATCATCAATCCTCGGTAATGGGTACCGATTTTTATTGGTCACCTTGTTCAACTCTCGATAATCTATGCACATTCGGAACGAACCATCCTTCTTCTTCACGAACAAGACCGGTGCTCCCCAAGGTGAGAAACTGGTCTAATAAATCCTTTGTCCAACAGTTCTTGAAGCTGCTTGGATAACTCTTGCATTTCTGAAGGTGCTAACCTGTACGGTGATCGGGCTATCGGTGCTGCTCCAGGAAAGATCGATTTTGAACTCGAGTTGTCTTGACGGCGGCAATCCAGGTAAGTCTTCAGAAAAACTTCTGGATAGTCTCGTACAATGGGAATTTCTTCCAATTTTCATTCCTTAGCTTCTGTATCCACCACATTAGCCAGAAACGCTAGACAACCCTTACGCAATAGCTTGCGTGCTTTCATCACACTGACAATCTTCAACCCTGACCCGCACTTATCACCACATATTACTAGAGCTTCACCATTTGGGAGTGGTAAACGTACTAGCTTATCTGAGCATACGATCTCAGCATGGTTTTTCGATAACCAGTCCATACCGATAACAACGTCGAAACTCCCCAAATCAGCAGGTAACATATCAATGCAGAACTTATGGTTTTCTAGAAGAAGATTGCAATCACGGAAAACCTCACACTTTCTATACATTTCCCGTTAGCCAGTTCAATCGAGTACTTTTTATGTAGTTTACTTGGCTTCAAACCAAGGAGAGATTTAAAATCTTTTAGAGACAAAACTTAAATCAGCTCCGCTATCAAAAAGTACTAAAGCATTTTGGTCATTGATTAGAAACGTACCGGTAACAACGGCCGGATCTTCCCGAGCATCTCCTTCTTTCATCTCGAAAGCTCTCCCCTTCAGTTTAGGACACGTTCTCTTCACATGCCCTTCTTCTCCGCAGTTAAAACAGACGGGATTCTTCTTGGGAATTTCCGCTGGAATCTTACATAGCAGTCTTGAGCCAGGTGCCCAAACCTATTTCAACGGTACAATGTCTGCATTCCCCGAAATGACTTCTGCCACACTTTGACACCTCGCGGGCGGGTTCCGGTTAGTTCCAGCAGTGATTGCATTAGCAGCAAATAACTGGTTTGGACCTTGATTCCTGCCTTTCTTACCGCGACGCTGAGAACCGTCAGACCGCTTTCTCTGGAACCTTCTGCCTTCTGCTCGTCAACAACCGACTTCTTTTCAGACCCAACCGGCTTCTTCCCGGTATCACCCTTTTTCGCCAATAATCCTCTACGGACAGCATCATCAGTAAGTGATTTTGCTAGAGAGATGGCTTCTTGATTGTTGTCGGATGGAAAGAGGTAACCATTCCCCGAATTTCTGGCGCTAAACCCCAGATATACCTCTCCACCCTGACGTAATCGGTGTCACCATTCGTGGTACCAACCTCGCTAGATCGTTAAAACGGGATGTGTAGCCTTGAACGTCAGAACCGTTCATGGTTAAGTTCCAGAATTCCGTTTCGATCTTCTGTAGTTCATTTCTCGGACAGTATTCTCGAATCAACATGTCCTTGAGTTCCGCCCAGGTGAGATTAAAAGCGGCAGTCTCACCACGAGCTTGAACCTGCGAGTTCCACCATGATAAAGCCTCATCCTGAAAAGAACAAACTGCATACTTGACTATATCTGTTTCTCTACCCATTTGGTCCCTACCACCGTTCACCGCCATTTTGCCAAGCAGTTGCGTCATCTTTGTGTTTTTTGCTTTTATCATGAGTCTAGGTTAGTAGTTAAAGTCTTTTTATTTGTGTTGAGTTCGGTATTCTGCTGGGTTTTTGTTTTATCTTGTGCAGGTTTGGATTGTACCGCTCGTACTCAATCTCCATTCGGGCGATTCTGGAGCTGTACATTATATTGAAGCAACCCGAGAGTCTACCATGTGTCAGAGTCGATCGCGAATGAAATGCTATACGATCGAGCTGGATTGGACTAGAGATTTTGTAGCTTTCATGTTAATTAACCAGCTAAGTCCTTCCCAATTTACCTTTATCTTTTAGCATTTTATTTTTTGTTTTCAGATTTTGTTTTTATTTTTTTTCCTTTGAGTCGTTTTCTATTCCTACATTGAGGACAATGTAGAGTTTAAGTGTGGGAATGGGAAACTGTCGTTTAGCATATAGGTTGGGTCAAAAAAAAAATTGAAAACAATTAAAAAAAATAATGTCCTTGATTTTGAAGTTTGCATTATAAAATATGGGAAATGATAGATAAAATCAAGTGTCTGGTTTTCAAATATTATATGTATTAGAAGAATAAATAATCGAAAGCGTGTTGACTTGGGATGTGTGGGTAGGCCCAGCCGGTAGAAAAGTTTCCTTTTAGCTAAACACCTAAATAAATTAGGATACCTTGTGGGTTCTCATCTAGGAAAAAATGGGGAAGCTGAAACCGCCAATAATAGTATAAGGAATGTCGTTATAAGTTTAAGACCGTTAGAATTTCTAATCAAAAGTTGAAAAAAGAAAGAAAAAAGAGCTGGATATAAAATAAGGGCAAGGCCAATGGTGTCGTTACTAGGGATAGTGACTCCGGACTCGACTCCCTCTAGGATTGTCTGAAAATAAATATCTAAAAAGCTCATGAATTAATTATAAATCAAAGCGAAAATGCTGAAGCTTAAGGTGTCTGGCCACTGGGATAGCGACTTGGATTGGTCACACCCTCTAAGATAAGTATGCTGAGATGAAAAAAAACAACAAATGATTTTAAATTCTCTCGTTTTCTACATAAAAAGGTTAGGAATAGTCAAAATGAATCTAAAATTCAACTGTGCTTGAGGCGGGATTAGGTGAAACTGTGCTTCTTTAGTGTGAGACCCTAGGTAGACTAAATGAATCTAAAATTCAACTAACATGATAAGGGGCTTAGAAACCGGCGTTGGGTTTAAGAGGACAAGTATACCTGCAATCGCAGTTGGCACGTGATTAGATTTTTAAAATTAAAGTAACCTATGTTTTGAGGCCAGATTATTTGATTATGCTCCCATTGCATAATTCTTTTTCAGGGACGAAAAAGAGATAAGTGTGGGGATATTTGATGTATTGTAAAATACATCTATTTCCAGTATAAAGTTTGTACAGTTTTCGAGTCGTTTAGACAGTGTTTTTATTAGTTTTAGGCTTGTACTGGTCTATTTTATTTAGTATAGGTTTTTATAGATTTTTATTAGTTTTAGGTCCTTTTTAGTATTTATCTATTTTATTTTTATTTGATAGGTGTTCGTGTGGATAATGGAGCGTAGATGAGAAGCTTTGGTTGAGCCAAGAACACCCGAGTCAGAAGTTTAGTATATAATAATAATAATAATAATAAAAACCGAGACTTGGGCTCGGCCAAGTCAAAAAGGTGCTGCACACAAAAATTGTTTTTGTAGATTACGAAGTGTATAAGTGATGACGGCCGCATTTATTTGGAAGGAATAATATTCGTAAAACAAAGAAATCAGCATTCATTCAATTCGAACCAAGAAGCTGCTCTGATCGACTAAAGGAGCTTTGGAGGGGGAAGGTCCCGAGCATGTTAAAGATTAATATTCAAGGAATCTCGGGTTTCGGTTTGTTTTATTTCGTTTTAATTATTTAGAGACAATGATGAATTTGTTTTTTTATAGACTTTGAATCTATGTTTCTGATTATAGCTATGGAACTAGACTTTTATGGTTGCTTAGGTTTAGGAACTAGACACGTAATTTGCAGTAATTAATGACGTTTGATTTCCGTTTGGATGTGTAGAATTACATGATTTTAATTTTTATTGTTGGATTTGATATATGTGTGTTGGTGTTAATTTTTTTGAAGTTTGTTTATTGGTTTTGATGAGCTAGCATGTAGAAATACCCCCTAGGTCTTCAAATCAATCTAGTTCGTCAACTTAGGTTAGCGTGCTAGTATTTGGAGTTGGAGTACGACACAAGTATAACAAACTAATATAATAAATTAACTAAAAATGTGCAGTCCATTCTTGAGGGTGAGAAATCTAACTCGAGATTGCTAGGTAACTAACTAGGCATTGTTCGGTAGTTGACAAGCGCTAGGCGGGAGTCGCTGCTTGTCCGTGTTTAGAGTTTTCCTAGGTTTTCTTCAGTAGAGTTTAACTCTGCTTCATAGTTTGAGGGTTTTAACCCAGGAGAGGTTTTAATCTGATTTCTGTGGGATTTTGGTACGCTAAGGCGATCCAGATCCATCTTAGCATTTCTACACTTGTCCCGCCTTGATTCTAGCTTGCTAGCCTTACCTGCAGGAGGAGAGTAGTTAGATGAAATTAGGGTCTCAAGTTAATTATCAGATTCAGGATTTATTGCTAGTGTCTAGGGATTTTACCTAAGTAACCAACCTTCTTTCTATCTGAATTCTCCAAGTTCCTAGTTTCGTATAAGCAGTTGAGGTTATTTTATTTATATTTAGTTTCTTCTAAGTTTATAATTAGTAGTTTAAAATACCCCCCATTTAAGTATTTATTTATTTAGGCTAGTATTCGGTATAGGTTGTGATCTAGAGTTGCATTCGCGTCTTTGGGTTCGATACTCGGTCTTATCTGTTTACTGCTTGCGACCGGTACACTTGCCGTGCATGTGTAGTTTTTAGGTGAGTCGTTTTAATTAAAGCTTGTGTTATTTTTATATATACATTTACACACATCAGTCGGCCTCCCCGGCCACAAGTAAACAGCTAATTCACATGCCAGGGGTAGCTAACCCACTCATGATAACTAATACCGGCGAATACCGAACTACTAATTGAACGAGTCCCACAACAGGGAGTATAGTGCCTTGCGTCATTGCCCATCAACAATGACATATGTTTTAAGTTATTAGTTCACACCCATGCTCCCAGCACGATGTGAGGTTTGTTAAACCTAATAGCGCTATCAACTAGTAACCCGCTTGCCCACACCGGCAATTGATTCGGTATTTTGAAGGACTTAAAAGATTGGATGGTTTAGTTAATCAAGAACATATAGCATGAATTAGTAAAAGTAGATTCACCTTGTGAACCTAGCACCCGAAACCCGGGATGTGTAAAAGTAGTCCCAAACCGGACTAGAAAATGTTAAGTAAGTTGTCTCAAACCCGAGACGCATGCTTTTGAGAAACAGTAGTGAAACTCACATTTGGTTGCAAGCAAATTATCCAAATTCCAAAACAATATGGTGCTACCGACTTCCTATTACAAGTGTCACTAAGTGAGTATATGTGTATAACCAATACACCATATAACCCGTTTGTCCAAGACGTTTAAAATGTTCAAAAACCGTGTAAGAGACACCTAGAGATTCTACATGCATAAGTAAAACCTACGGACCCGTTGGTGATCGCAGTGATTATTATCAGTTTAGTACCTCAATTACACCTCATACAAGTGTCCATACAAGTTCATGTCAAATACATACCATATAAGACTCCAAATAGACACATAAAGATGTCGTACACAATCTGCGTTTTTACGGCATATTGTGCGCTGTGAAAAACGAATTATTTAAAATACTTAACGAATGAATTAAAGTCCTAAATTTTTACTGAGTATTCATTGGGATTCAGTTGATAACCCATATTTTTGTTTTGTCTTAAAACCAAACACAAAAATTATGAAAATTCATACAACACAGCTATGTCCAGAAAACTTCCACAACAGGTCAGTATAGTAGAAAAATTCCCAAAAATTGTGTATTCACCCAAACAGGGGGAATCCGTTTGGAAAGCCGAGTTTTTCCAATGTCGACCTACTGTCCAAATTTCAAAGCTTAACTCTTTGTAAAACTCAAGTTATGACCCTTTAAAGTTGACCCAATTTACAACTCCGAAAATCTGATATGACCTCTAATCAAATAAAATTCCAAAAACCACTCAAACGAAGTCCAAATCAGACGATCTTTCCCATTATGAAAATCTAAGACTAGGTATAATACAACCATGCAAAGAAATCATCAAATCCATCATGTTTAAGTCAATTAACAGACCCTACATGTTGACATTCAGATTCTGTCCAGATTTTAATCATGCAATGTTATCAATTATATCAAACCCTAGTTGCATATTATCAATCAACAAAACCCAACAAACATCATACACATTAATAAGAGCCAAATCTGATCAAAACCCTAATGATACATCATAATCATCATCATTCATAAACCCTAGTAGCCTAAAACATCAAGAACATACATGATCATGCAAAACACATAATATTCATTACATAGTGACATGCTTAACCCCTTTAATCTTCATGAACATCATGTTTTAACTTTTATAAAATACTTTCAGACCTGGACAAACAAGGTTTTGATGTTTTAAAAACATATTAAAGAAGATTAAAACACAAGAGAATGAAGATTATACCACAAGCACTTAGAATCACCAATCGATTGCTCCTAAACGCTTCCCGAATGGTGTTCTTGAGCCTTAGCAGGTGTTAGGGGTTGATATTTTCGTAATAAGGGCAAGTAAGGGGCGATTAGGGTTAAGTTTATGGGGTTCTTGGAGCTTAAGATTGCTTAAATAAGGGATTAAGTCGGTTTAACCACGTCAGCGCGTTCCGAACACCCGTTCGGAAATTTGTGAACATCCGTTCAGAATTGTGAACACCCGTTCGGAATTGTGAACGGCCGTTCGGAATTGTTTAATCTGTTTCGAGCGGCCCAGTTCGTTGTATAGCCTGTTTTCTTTGATGTTTTCATTATTTTGGGCCATACCAATCGTAACCCCATGTATTTAGACCCCAAGCATCCTAATGTTTCATCGATTACAATTTTTAATAACGCATTTGGTTTACGTTCATGTAATCACATACAATTTGCACATAGTTTCACAGAAACACGTAATTGCAATCAATCTCAATCAATTAATCCACAATTATCTAATTTCATAATTCACCAACATTCGGGGTTCACTACTCATGTATGTAGCTTGGTAATTCCTCGAATTACCACTTCGTGGAGTTATTAACTTATAACTGTGCAACGTGTGACTTGTCTAGCTAACCCTAGTTAAGTAGAATGCAAGGAATGTAAGTACAAGTAACTAGAGTTTAGTTAAAGTGAGAACTTGAAATTGCGGGTATCACATGGGAAACATATGTGGTAAGTTGACAAGGATAGGTAGTGCGAGATAGCTTTGGGTGTTAGTGGTTTTGATGAAACTCAGGCTAACATTGTTAAGAAATCTAGTGGCCTTGCATTGTATAGATGTCACATATATATACATACATAGATGTAGGTGTTAGTCATTTGTTGATTGTGATCTTACACATGCATATGTCATGCATATATATATGTATATGTGTTGGTGTATGAGGCCGATTTTTATATACTTATATTAACATATGCATAGCTTACTAGATGGATAAGGATTTTTATTCATGCATGTGTTTTTAGCAAACTCAACTTAGGTAATCTAGTGAGTTGGTTGTGTATATATATAATATATCGGTTGGATAATATCGCAGAATCAATTTAAGTGTTAATCACTCATGGACAATGCGTTGTTGGGTGATAACATAAGTTATCATAGGATGTTTAAGCCATGATATAACTTAGTTGTGTTAAGAGATTCGATGACGACATTAACATGTATTATTTTAAAATTTAGGGTTCCATGATCACAAGTTATTGAGTGGTTATATATGACAATGACATATATTTGCAATTCACATACATGTGTATATTGTGGGGGTTATCTTGTGTTAGTGTGGTAACCTCATAAAACACTTTGTGATTGCTCGGGATTGAGCAGATTGTGTAGTTATCCACTTGGGCAATGTCACGTGTATTGTTGTTTTGTACTTTATGGTAGTCATGTATCTGGTTGCTCTCTGTTGAGCGTGTGATTAGCTTGACCATTCAATGCCAATTGTTTTGTGCAGTCAGGGTGTTGTGTGCATAAACAGGCAATCCATTGAGTTTTCCCTCGCATTTTATGCTTTACTAGACTGGGGGGGGGGCGGGGGTATAGTGTGTGCAAAATGTCTAATTATGCACATGAAATGACAATAATAAGTAAGATGCGTATGGATGATGACCTAGATTGTTGACTGGTGTTACATTCTCCCCTTGTTTTTGGAATTTCGTCCGCGAAATCTCCCATGTATTTCAAAAAAAAAAAAAAATAATAGTAATAGTTTTGCTCTAAACGTGAATGCAGTTACTTTTTTATGTGTAGTTTGTTAATGTCTCCTCGTGTTAACGATCATAAAACCCAAACCAAGCCATGTACGCGATTAGTATTCAAGATTTGCCATGGTGAGCTACGATGCTGGACCACATACCCATAGCATCTATGACATTTGATCTTCTATAAAGCTTTGAACGCTTAAAGTTTGAAAATAAAATCTTTTATAAAACAAGAAGTTCTTTTACTTACCTAGTTTACAAATGTAAATTTCTTGACAAAATGTGAAACTAGATCTTCTAATACAGAGGTAATAATAAGAATCACAAGTTCTTTTTTTCGCAAACATTTATAAACTTTTTTTTAAAGCTTTCTAAATTTCAACTACATTCTATATACATCATTCCCTACGAAATTTGAATACTTATCAACCAAAAACTTCATTTCCCATTACCATTATTCCTTATCATCATCCACTTGATCATGTATGTCCTCCATTTCTACAATCAAGATTTACGTATTGTTAATAACCTTCAATACATTCTACACCTCCATCTCCTACAAAGCATAGTTACTCCTTAATTACTCTTGCCAAAGGGGTGACTACTTTCATTTCAATAAACTCAAACATGGTTTCCCATCCTAATTGTCTGTAGACGTTTATTTATGTACTATACAATCGGAACTACCTCTACATATACGTTTACAATTCCATTTTAACACTTTTACAAACACACTTTCAATTTTAATACATTTATCTACCCAACAATTGGTAGAGATATATATGTCTGCTCGAGAGTTGGATACATTTCTAGATACACCTTCTTAGATACAACTATACTTATAATACATTACATGATATGCTTTGATGCACATACATCTTTTCATAGACTATGAAACTGATACTTGAAATTCGATGCATATTCTATGCTACTTGCAAACTTGATCATACATGAAACTTGTTTATCCATGAAACCTAATACTTGATTATGCGTAACACTAGATTTCCCCATGATATTGAAAATGGATATTCTATAATACTTGTAATATTCTACAAACTTAATTTTTCACTTAATACAGATAAATCGTCATAAAAACATTCTATCCAAGAATTTGAACTCGCTTATACCTAAAACTCAAAACATCCTAGTACTCATGTTGAATCTCCTTTAAACTTGGAAAAGTAAATGATCCCTTTCTATTGCAACAAATGCATAAACATTACTTCATGGATTACACTTACAACATTATAGGAATACATCTCGTTGTGATGTAGCCTTGCAGACAACCATTTTTGTTGTTGTAGGCCATACCTAAATTCATACGTGCTTATACTCGTATAAATGCTTGTTTTGTTAATACTTGCTTGCCTACCTGCATACATCATCATTATGTTATCAAGTCATCGCATAGCAACGTGTTCGTTTCACAAATATAATGCCTAGCTTTTAGAGTTAGGACACATTTACGTCATATCCAGTGTTTTATTTCAGGTTAGTGTCATAGAAAGACATACCACCCTAATGTAAGGTAAATTGATGATTGCGGTCCGGAACGTAATCATGAATTTATAGGTACGTTAAGGTGAAATGAAATTTCATTTAGAGTTATTGGTAGATGCTCAGTACGGATTTGAAATACCAAAGGTGTGGTGGGTTAGCTGCGGTACACCCTATATATAAACACTAATGGTGCATCAAAGATGTAACTGAGGGTCAGACCAAGGACCAACTCTAGTCACCTGACAATTACAATAAGCCATGCCCTAAGTCAAATATTAGTTAAAGCACATTTAAAACATTCTCCGTATTACACAAAAGCTTGTTACTCATCTAAACTCAACAATATAAACTATAAACCTTACATTCCCATTCCTCATAGTATTCGAAACCATACCTAACAGTCTATGCCGATTAAATTTCGGGACCACATTTTCTAAAGTAGGGGAGACTGTAATATCCGCATTTTTCCACCTGTTGTAATTAAGATTCAGTGGTAGCTAAAATCGTCAAAATTTTATATACTTTCGTTTTATCCATTTTTTACACGTATACATATACGAACAAAAATACATGCATATATATTTTTTATTAATAACAATATTTATAGTTTATAAAGGTTTTATTTATTAATATTTTCTATAAATATTTACCAACTACTAACCACCTCATTAAAAATTAGATCTGATTTTTTTTTTCTTTATACAGTTGGATAATCATCGAAATCAGCTGATCCAGGTATGACCGGCCGGACGTTTCAAATTCCGGTGAATATCCAAAAACGACTAACGAAGATCTTCATCACTAACTTGCTGGACAGATGTAGCGGCAACGATCTCTCGGTTTTATTCGTGAGTATGGTGACATATACGATCTCTACATTGCTCGTAAAAGAGATAAACTAGGGAATCGTTTTGGGTTTGTTTCTTTCCTAGATGTGAAAGATTCTATGGATTTGATTAAAAATCTCAACAAGACTCGGATTGGAGAGAGCAGACTGAAGGCAAACTTGGCAAGATTTACGTATGAAGAAGGGGAAATAAGGCCGGAGGCTCCTCCTCAAAAACCTCAAAAGCCGGATCATGTTGATCAGAGACCTCCGGCACGTAACATGTCAGCATCCTATAATGGATCACGTTCATTCTTGGATACTCTTAGTGGCAAGTCGATTGGGAAATCGATAGTTATTGCTAATGAGATTAATGCGTTCATGGGTTGCATGGCAAGGCTATAGTGGCATGCATGATAGATCTAGATGCGTTAAAAAGCATTCATCTGATCTTGAATGATATATGTCCAGGGATGAGTAAGGTCCAATATCTCGGGGGATTGTCGGTTCTAATCTCCTTCGAGAATGAGGAGGTGACATCAAAAGTTGTTGAAGCTGCCAAGGAGGTGATTGGCAGATTTTCGATGATCTACGTATGGAAAGGCCAGTCATTTGCTTTTGAGAGACTAGCTTGGCTCAAGATTTCTGGGTTGCCTCTACACTTGATTTCTAATGAAGTCCTGGAAACTATTGGAAAATCTTTCGGCAAAGTTGTTCATACTCAATCTAGGTTGGACTTCGATGACGACCTGTCGTATGATTACATTGGGGTTTTGGTGGCGATGCGAAACGAATTGCCGAAAAAAATTACGCTGGCTTGAAAGACAAGAAATATTGTGCATGGGTTGCGGAGGAGGCCGGCGACTGGGTACCGGAATTCTATAAAGTCTCTGTTGAAACTCCTAATCAAACACCGGTAAACATGGAAGAAGATCTGTCTAAGGCTGAAGAGGAAGTTAATCATGTGGTCTTTGAAGTTCATCCAAATGAAGTCAGCTCGCCGGTTGTCAACAATATTTCCGTTCAGTCAGTGGCCGGAAGTGAGGATGTTAATATGGTAACGCCACCGGCAATTAATGATGACAATCAGTTACCTATTCTGAAGGAGGGTTTTAAGGAAACTAACGAGAATTTGGAAAGATTTATCCCTGGGAATCTTTTTAATTTTGAGGACAATAATGGTGAGGATTGTGATAATAATGGTAATAATGATCAAGGGAATGTAATTTTGAAAAGAAAGAAGAAGTCTGGGCTAGGAACACGGGCAGGCCCAGTCCGGCTTATTCAAGTAGTATTGAAAAAACAAAGGTGGGTAAAAAGCCCAAAGGAGATAATGATATTTTTGGATTGGACAACCTTTTGTGCCTAGGCGATGGGGAAGACATTGAGCCCGGTTCGAATAATGGGTTGGACCTTAATTCTCAGCCTACCTTTACTGAAGGTGAGCCGAGTATCTCCTCTGAGAAGTCTCAAAGCAGTGAACAAAGGAAGGAGGTAAATTGTATTGATGGAGAAATCGAAGCTACTATTATACTGGGAGAAAAGTTAGGCATTCATTTACATAACTCTCATCAGATGATTCAAGAATCGATTGTGCATGAAGGATTACAAGGTGGTAAGCCATGAATTGTCTCTCTCTTAATATCCGTGGGGTTTGGAACCAAAGGAAACGGGTTGGGTCAAAGACATTAAAAATAGAAATGGGATTTCGTTCATTGGGTTACAGGAGACTATGGTTAGTAACATATCGTCCGATTATATGAGGATGTTTTGGGGTGGTACCGGGTTTGATTTTTCATATGTAGATGCGATTGGCAATTCAGGGGGCTTGGTGTGTTTATGGGATCCTAAGGTATTTGCAAAAGATATAGAGAACAAAGATCGGTATTTTATTCATGTCTCGGGGACGATTCTGGGCGGGTCAATTAGAATGAATATTATTAATGTTTACGCTCTGCATAATAGTGATGATAAAAAGGCGTTTGTGGTCTAGAATTGCTAATGTGATGTGTTCGAACCAAGGGTGGTGGATAGTGTTTGGGGATTTTAATGCGGTCAGAGATAGGGAGGAAAGAAAAAATTCATTCTTCGATCCGTTTGTGCTCGAGACTTCAATGATTTCATAGATGAGACCGGTTTGCGTGAGTACAACTTGAAAGTTTTAAGTACACATGTATGTCCATCCGAAAAGGCATATGCAAACTGAGTAGAATCGATCGATTCTTGGTTTGTAATAATACGTTCAATAGATGGCCAAATGTGTGTGTGCGGGCTTTGAAGCGGGATTTATCCGATCATTCTCCTTTGGTTTTCGTGGTAAATGATTTGAATTATGGGGCTAAGCCTTTTCGTATGTTTGATTCTTGTTGGAAAAGACCGGTTGTATCGAGGTTATATCATCGAATCTTGCCACTTGAAATAATTCAGGAAAAGCGGATCTCAACCTCCAAAACAAGTTTAAAAAATTCGAAGGTGTTCTCACAGATTGGTACATAAGCTATAGTGCAAAAGAAAAAGAGGAGGAGGCCTTGTTAAGAAAAGAAAAAGAAGAGTTGGAAATACAAATGGAAGCCACAGATCTGGATGAAGCGACTTATGGTCTTGGACCGAATGCAACAAAGCATTGATGATATAGAAGCTTTAAAGGCTAGAGATCTTCGTCAGAAATCTCAAGTGAAGTGGGCTGCGTTGGGGGATGAAAACTCCTCTTTCTTTCACAGTGTCGTGAATGGGAGAAAGGCGCGAAACTCTATTCCGGGCATTTTGGTCAATGAAGAATGGGTCACTAAACCGTCATTGGTTAAACGTGAAGTATTGAGGTTTTTTCGAGGGCATTTTAAGAGCACAATCCTTGTAGGCCGGTTCTAGCTTGCCCCGACATTAATAAGCTGCAATCGATGGATAGCGATTTGTTGGTTTAATACGTTTTCAAGACAAGAAATCCAAGACGCGGTGTTTGGGTGTTGTTCCAATAAGGCCCCGGGTCCGGACGGCTTCAACTTTCGTTTTATCAAACGGTTTTGGGATTTTTTTGAAGAAGATTTTGTGAAGATTATGGATGAATTCCACTCCACTGGTTTGATTAGTACAGGTTGCGGATCGGCTTTCATCTCGCTTATCCCAAAGTCAAATCGCCTATGGTCTTCGGGATTATAGCCTATTACTTAATAGGGACGATTAGCAAAGTTATCTCTAAAACTCTTGCTAACCGCCTTAAGAGGGTAATCGATCACCTTATCTCGAGTCTCAATCGGCTTTTCTATCTGGGCGATTATTCTTGACGGTCCTCTAATGGTTAATGAGGTTATTGAGTGGCTGAAGAAAAGGAGGAAAAAGGCGTTTTTACTGAAAATCGATTTTGAGAAGGCGTATGACAACGTTAATTGGCTTTTTCTTTCTTCTATTATGGATCAAATGGGCTTTCCTCACAGGTGGTGCGATTGGATTTTCTAGTATATGCCGGTCTTCTAGGGCGGCGGTTTTGGTTAACGGGTCGCCGACATTCGAATTCGGATGTGAAAAAGGTCTTCGTCAAGGAGATCCTCTATCCCCTTTTTTGTTCTTGATTGTTATGGAAGCCCTCTCTTGGCTTCTAAAAAAAGTTAATCATTTGGGTATTTTTAAAGGTATTCGATTATCTTCAGATGGTACGGAGATTAATCACATCTTTTATGCGGATGACGCCCTAATAATGGGTGAATGGTCGATTGATAATGTTCGTATTAATGCTAGAGTCCTTCGTATTTTCTATTTGTGCTCGGGCCTTCGCATAAATCTTCACAAATCAAACATTCTTGGAGTGGGAACAACTGACTCGGACATGGAAGAGATGTTGGAGTTCCTAGGATGTAAATCCGGTTCCATACCCTTTACGTACCTAGGAATTCAGGTCGGAGCTAGAATGAACCGTGTGTGCAATTGGGAGCCGGTTATTGAAGTTGTTAGAAATCGCCTTGTTCGTGGAAAAGCTATGACTCTATCCATAGGGGGTCGCTTAACCCTTATTAAATCGGTTTAGAAAGCTTGCCTATATATTATTTCTCTCTTTATAAAGCCCCAAAAACGGTGATCGATGTTATGGAAGCTATTATGCGACGGTTTTTTTGGGGAGGTTCTAACGAATAGAGGAAAATCCCTTGGTGGCTTGGGATATTTTTTCGACTCCAAAGAAAAACGGAGGGTTGGGGGTGTCTAAGTTGCAAGCGATCAATGAGGCCCTCCTTTTGAAATGGTCTTGGAGATTCAAACGAGAAGGAAATAGTCTTTGGAGGAGAATCATTTTGGGATGTCACGGCGCTAGTAGACCTTGGGCTTTGCTTCCATGCATCTCAACGTCTAACGGATGTGGAAAACGATTGTTAAAGTGGGAGAAAGTAAAACCCCGAATGGTTTGCCCATTAATTCATTCCTTGTTGGCGTTCTTGGCGATGGCAAAGAGATTAATTTTTGGACCGAACCTTGGCTTAGGAGTGAGCCTCTTCGTGTTTCTATCCTAATCTTTTCAAAATGAAAAACATAAGTGGGTCAAGGTTGCGGATAGCTCCGGGTGGTTAATGATGTGAAGACTCTCCATTGGGATTGGAAATCAGCTCCTCAATCGCCAATTGAAGTTACAGAATTATTTCAATTATTAAACGACATCCATGATTTTGACTGGAGAGGAGGATCGGATACGTGGAGATGGAGCCCGCGAAGGACGGTTTGTTCACAGTGAGCTCGGCAAAACAGTTATTTTCTAGTAATCGGTTATCGGGTCAATCGTCTATCATAAAATGGAAGGTTTGGGTTCCTATGAAGTGTAAGATAATGGTTTGGAGGGCGGTTTTAAATCGGCTCTCGACCATAGCCGAGCTTATCAAAAGAGGAGTCAACCTCCAGCAAGTGGTTTGTGCTCTTTGCCACGAGGAAGAGGAGACGGCTATACATTTGTTTACTGGATGTTCATTTGCGCAAGAAGTGTGGTATAGGATCGAGGCATGGTGTAGGCTAAGTCCGAGCCTGTTATTCGATGTGCTGGACGTTTTAAAAATACCGGAAGTCCCCACGATATCGAAGAAAGCTAAAAGGACTTTAAGGGGTATAATCTATACAACGATGTGGGTGTTGTGGAACGAACGTAACAACCGTATTTTCAACAAAAAGTCCCGAAGACCTATAGAGATCGTAGAGAATGTTAAGACGTCCTCGTATTTTTGGATTTGTAATCGAACTTCTTGTGTAGATAGGATTGGCCCAAATGGGTGTCTTACCCATTGGATTGATGTATTTGTTTTTGCGGCTCGCAAGTCCTCGCTTTGTGGTCTTGTAGAGTGTGTGCTTTTTGAATGAAGTTCTCTTTTCAAAAAAAAAAAAAAAAACCACCTTCATTAACTATTTTCCACGCACCTCCTAACTCCCCAACCACCTTCTTTATTACCCAACCTCACCACCTCCTAAACACTTCCCACAGTCTCTAATCACTCCCAAATCTCTCTAATCTTCAAGAATATCAAGCAAAAATTCTGCTCAAATTTTGTAAGTTGCAAAGCCTTAATATCCACTTTTCTTCCACTTTCTTCACCTCTCCTTTTATTCTAACCCCTTGGGGCAACCTCTAGGACCTTACTCTAGTTTGCTAAGGCTAATAAACACGAGTGGGACACCGATTTGAGGCCTCAAAGGTGGTTATTTTCTATTGTTTTTATGCACTAGTATATTATTTGTAGTGATACCAACCAAGTTCATCAACATCTTAATGTTGGATGGACTTGTGTTATGGTTAATGGTTGACAAAGGAAAGCCAAGGCTCTTTCAAACTAAGTCACCATACACTACTTTAATTTTCTAGTTATATTATATAAATACTAGAATATATACTTTCGAACTCTATTAATCTAATAACTTGGAAGGTTTGTGGTTACATCCCTACCTTACCAATCTCTTGACCCATCTTGTAACTTGGACTAGTTCCATACAAGAATGGGAAAAATCCCTTGTCCAAGACCCATGTTTCATCTATAAACAAAGTGGTCACGACATGAAACACTCTTAAAATGGATTCACATTCCTAACTCTAACTTATACCATTCGAATCGCCTACATGGTGGTTTTTTGCTTGGTTATTAACTTTAGCTCTTGACCATCCGAATCATCTTAAAGATGATTTGTGTTTTGGTTCGCCTTAAGGCATACATGACACTCTTAAACTTATTAAAACAACCCTTGAATTTAAAAGTCATTCCTTTCCAACTCTAGTTAATCGGAGCTAAAATTTCTCACAAGACCTGTTTCGGGAACTTAACAAACGCACCTAAGGTGAGTTCATACTTGTCCCCTTTTTACTCTTTAACACTTTGGGGCTCAACATGTATCCTATGCAAACATACACAAAACACTTTTATACTCACATGCTCAATCTGCTAAACATGCTTATATGCTATGCCATACTAGAATTTAGACTTCTTACAACTGCCGCTTAGCATACAATTCCCTTAACATGTATAGCGCGATATGAGTAGCACCCCGCCCCTAACTGGGTCATGTTAAGTTTTACCGGCCTACCACTTTGGTGTTAGGTCAAGAAGTGCAAAAACATGTGTTGATTATGCCTTTGTATGATTCTGTATGTGCAAAACTATAGCATGATGATTTGAGTAAAATAATTTATTACTATGTATGTATTCAAAAACTAGTATGCTCACCAATACTTTATGTGTTGACGGATATTTTATACATGTTACAGAAAAAAGCTTGATGAGATGATACAAGAAATATCACTTAGGATTCGGCCTTAGAAACAAACGAAACAATCTTTATTTTACTTCATGTTTATGTTGATATATTTTCTCATGAACAAATTGTATACTTGTTGAATCTTAGATACGAATGAAATCTATTTTAATCTATTGTCACAAGTTAGTGTTATGAAGTCTTTAAACAATCTATCACAAGTCACGCCTTGATGTATTCCGCCATCGGTTGGGGTGTCACAAGGCACCATGCCTAGTTACAATTTCTTTGATATACAACTTGGCGAGTTTCTCTAGCTTGTCGGTTTCTTGATTGGCAAGAAATGCACTGACTTGGTTAATCGGTCAACAATTACCCAAATCGTGTCGTTACCACTGGATGTCTTCGGTAGCTTGGTGATGGAATCCATAGAGATTTTCTCCCATTTCCAAACGCAATATTAGGTTGCTGAAGCAGACCGGACGACTTCTGATATTCAGCTTTGACCTTTGAATAGGTAAGGCATCGGCTGACGTATGTGGCAATTTCATCCTTAAGGTTGGGCCACTAGTAGAATTCCTTCACGTCTTTGTACATTTTGTCGGCTCTGGGATGAACCGAGTACTTAGACTTGTGGGCCTCCTCAAGAATTAAATAACGCAAACCGCCAAAATGTGGCACCCAGATCCGATTGGCAAAATAAATCGTGTCATCAGACCTTGGTTCTAATGGGTTAACCATCTTGAACAATGACTCATTCTTCAAATTCTCACCTTTCAGAGCTTCCTGCTGAGCTTCGCGAATACGGGTAGTGAGGTTTGTATGGATGGTCAAACCTAGCACACGTACTCGCATGGTCTTGACTCGCTCCTTTCGGCTCAAGGTGTCAGCCACAACGTTGGTCTTTCCCGGATGGTATTTAATCTCACAATCGTAATCGTCTAGCAACTCAACCATCTACGTTGCCACATGTTCAGATCCTTCTGATGGAAGATGTGTTGTAAGCTCTTGTGATTGGTGAAAATAGTGCACTTAGTACCATAAAGATAGTGCCCCCAAATCTTGAGTGCAAAGATCATTGCACACAACTCTAGGTCATGAGTGGTGTAGTTCTTCTCATGGACTTTGAGTTGCCGGGATGCATAAGCGATCACATTATTCCTTTGCATGAATACACATCCTAGACCTTGATGAGAAGCATCGCAATAAACCATGAAATCATCGATCCTTTGGGAAGAGAAAGAATCGGAGTACTGCACAAATGGTTCTTCAAAACCTGAAACGCTTCCTCTTGCTTGATTCCCCAATCGGATTTCTTGTCTTTCTGCTTCAAGACTGTAACTAGCTGGGCAATCTTAGAGAAATTTTTGATGAATCGTCGGTAATAACCAGCTCGACCCAAAAATTGTCGCACTTCAGTTAGTGTTTTGGGTGCGTCCCAATCCTTGATGGCTTCAATTTTTGCGGGGTCAACTTGAATACCCTTCTCGTTCACAACGTGACCAAGGAAATGGACTTCTCGTATCCAAAACTCGCAAACAACTTCTGGTTTTTGGGCAACTCCAAAATTAATAGAAGATGGTGCTCGTGCTCATCCTGAGTTCGTGAGTAGATCAAGATGTCATCAATAAAGACAATCATGAATTTGTCAAGGTAGGGTTTGCAGACTCGATCATAAGATCCATAAAAACAACAGGAGCAATCGTCAAACAGAATGGCATGACCAAGAATTCATAATGCCCATAATGAGTTCGAAAAGCAGTCTTCCGATGTCATCTTCTTGGATCCGCAACTGGTGATAACCCCAAACGCAGGTCGATCTTTGAGTAATAACTGGAACCCTGCAACTGGTCAAACAGATCGTCGATCCTCGGCAGCGGGTACTTGTTCTTGATGCTCAGCTTGTTGAACTCCCGGTAATCGATGCACATACGAAAACTTTTGTCTTTTTCACGAACAAGACATGTGCTCTCCGCGGAGAAAAACTTGGGTGAATGAATCCTTTGTCTAATAATTCCTACAGCTGGTTAGACAATTCTTGCATCTCGGATGGTGCCAAACGATACGGAGTGCGAGCTACTAGAGCAGCTCCTGGGACTAGGTCAATGCAAAATTCGACTTGTCATGGCGGTGGCAGCCCCGACAAATCTTCAGGAAAGACTTTAAGATAGTGTCGCACTACCGATATGTCCTCGAGTTTCCGATCTTTAACTTTTTGTTCAACGACGTGTGCCAGGAACACATCACAACCTTTCCCTAAACATTTCTGCACCTTGATGCAAGATATGACTCAAAGAGTAGATCCACACCGTCTCCTCGAATCGAAAGGTTTTCACCATCAGACAAGGGGATACGAACCAATTTCTCGTGACAGATGATCTCTGCATGATGCTAGGATAACCAATCCATGCTAATGACAACATTAAAACTACTCAATTGAATAGGCAGCAGATCAATTCGAAAAACACGGTCATCAAGTTCCAAAACACAATCCCTAACAACTTCTTTAGACGAAATTAAGTTACCATTGGCCAATTCTATGGTATAATGTGTGTCCAACTTACTTGATTCTAATCCAAGGGAATTCTTAAAGTCGATAGATACAAAGCTAAAATCAGCGCTTGAATAAAAGAGACCGATGCAAAATGGTTGTTAAGGAGAAACGTATCAGTAACCACATTAGGATCATCGCGTGCTTAATTGGCTCCTAGCATGATACTTTCACACGTGCCAACATGATGATAGTGGCATTTACTGCAGTAGGGATGGGGCCCATTGTACTTGCATTTGCGCTCCTCAGCATTGGTGGCAGCAAAAACTTTCACAGTGTCCTGGCGCTTGTGGGATGAGTTCTTTCCCTTCTTGGAGCCAGACCGCTTGCGCTTATCTCCAGAATTCTCACCCGCAACTACAGCCTTCTAGTTCAACGAACCCATACGAACAACACCAGCAATAAGACTATGAGTTAGAGTAACAATATTCTGGATAGTGGTGGGTGCAGATGTAGTGAGCATGCTTCGAATCTTGGGAGATAAACCCCAAATATACTCCTCAAATCTCTTGTATTCCGAAGTGACCATGTGAGGAACTAGTTGAGAGCGCTCATGGAAACGGGTAGTGTAAGCATCACCTTAACATCCACAATGGAGAGGTTCCAGAGTTCTGCTTCAAGCTTTGTAGTTCGCTCCTTGGATAGTACTTCTCCATGAGTAGAGTCTTGAGATCGGCCCAGGTAAGATTGTATGCCACGTCTTGACCCATGGTTTAGTACCTGAAAGATTCCACCAAGTGAGGGCTTTGTCTTGGAAAGTGCAAGTAGAGTACTTCACTTCTGGTCCTCAAAGCAACCGCTGATGTCAAAATGACTCAATCTTTTCGAACGATTCCAATGGCACCCTCGGTACCACGAAAGTTCCATGGTTTGCAAGCTATGAAAGTTTTGTATGAACATCCCTAAACAGGGTTTTCAACTTCTGTGTATACAATAGTGAATATTATTAACACAAAGTTTTCGCGTAGGAGTAGTTAATAGAGAATTTAAACCCAACATTCCTACCGTTATCCGTTTCGCTTCCCCGTCGATGACTAGTACTCTAGAGCCTCCGCTAGAATGCCTCGAGCAGCATCATGTTGAGCAATTGCCTCAGCAATCACCCTAGCTAGGTCAGCGGAGTGGCTGATAATGTTTCGCCATCGTTGGTTGGTGCAAATTGTCGGGTTTGCATGATTTTCTTCTAATATGGCACATATCAAAAGTGTAAGGACACATATTTCACAAATATTGTCGCTCATACAAATATAACAACCAAATATAACCACGCATAGCAAGTCAATCACAACCACAAGACTAAAGAGAGTAAGTAACATAGAATAGTAATAAATCGCATGCCATCATAATCCATACATAGTCTAAAATGCATAAATATCGAGTACAAAAGATGAGCGGTCGAACCGCAATAGTTTAAGCTACTCAAATTAAACACAATACATCTAACGTGAAGCATAAGCCATAAAATATCACAAAGTACAACCACAAACGACCTACGAAGATGATGGTGGAAAAGTTGTAGCAAGGGTAATGACTGCCTCTCTCATACCTGGTCTGTCTCTGCCATCCTCCTCTCAAGCGCTTCCAATCGTCTCTCTACCTCCACTCTCCCCATAGCTGCCGCTAGTCTCCCCTACTCGGCCTCAGATGCGGACACCCAAAGCTACTAGCTGCGCGTCGTGAGATAGGAGAACGCCACGCTCGGCGTAGGGTGGTCTCCCGGAAGATCCTCCTAGTGTCATCGCCTCGTGATCGTCCTCCTCGTCCTGATGGGCCAAGTCGGGGAGGAAAGGCCGTTTACGGGCTTGGGAAGGCCTGCTCAACCTCTGTGGTGGCTTGGGTATCGGCATGATTTGCCTCCACAGCACGTGGCTCCTGTATAGGGTTAATGGGCAGGTCAGGCTCACTTGTAGAGACATGGTCGGAGGGCAATGAAGAAACCGGGGCAGGGGCGATAATGGTGAGGACAATCGTCTGTCGCACCCTCTTCCGGGGCGTATAC
The DNA here is from genome assembly GCA_030844895.1 of Ambrosia x helenae. NCBI lineage: Eukaryota > Viridiplantae > Streptophyta > Magnoliopsida > Asterales > Asteraceae > Ambrosia > Ambrosia x helenae. The sequence continues at coordinate 592 of JAUTDX010003786.1, read as the reverse complement.
TTCTGGAGAGTACGTCCCCGAAGTCGATGCAAAAAGAAGGGGCTAGGCTTGATGGAGAATGAGAGATAGGAGGGATCATTGAAGGGTGGACGTCAGGGTCAGCAAGGAAGGATGGACGTCATCCTCAGTGTCATTGTCAGAGACACGGCTCACACGGGTGCAGGGTCCACATCCATGTCAGAATCGGAGATCCATCCTCCTCCTCCGTGATGAGGGAAATCGGGGGCCTCGTAGGGTATGGGAGCAGGCTGGGTAAGCAGAAGGTCCTCCTCGGGGGTGTCGTCCACTAAATAGTGACGCTCGGAGTCGGACAAGATGGTAACGTCAACTGAGATAGCCATGATCCTGTCATATGCATGCATATATGTAAATGGACAAGTATGTAAATAAATGAACTACTATACCCATGCGTTATCACTTGAGCAGCCTTGAGACTTGAGAGGGGTAAGGCGAGACAGTGTGGTACCTTGTGGAAAATGTTTCGAAAATGTCTTGGGTTATAGTTGACTCAAAATGAATCTTAGTTCGCTATAACCTTATGCTCTGATACCAATCCGTCACACCCCACCAAGGCAAAAACACGTGGATGCGA